>PVJS01000891.1:99249-111423 GCA_004027185.1 Glis glis | reverse complement strand
CATTGATTATGAGGATCTTTTCGATGTCAAGTATCACAGATAGGCTCACCAGTGAGGAATTGCTCTAAGGAGTTAATGGTACTATTGGAGAATCATTGTAGACAGGACTCAGCTCCCAGATAAATATTAGGATGTGGATGAAGCACTTAGCTCCAGATAATGAATGTGGTTGGAAATTAATTTAAACCAACCTAATAATAAAAACTAAAACATATTTAAGTACTTCATCTTGTAGGTGAATTTTTATGTGTCGGAAACAACCTTTTATTCCTCATTTAATTGACTTTCCAACTCTAAGGATATACTGCTATAGATTATTTTAATTCAATTACAAGTTTGAGATAGGTTACTAACCTAAGTTGTTATACAGATATAAATTTACAATCTCTACCTTTGTTTTATTTATTTATTTATTTATTTATTTATTTATTTATTTATTTTGGTACTAGGGATTGCACCCAAGAATGTTCTACCTTTGAGATATACCCCCAGCCCTTTTTATTTTTTCTTTTGAAACAGCGTCTCACTAAATTGCTGCGGGTCTGGCTAATTTGCCCAGGCTGGCCTCGAACCTATTATCTTCCTGCCTCAGCCTCCTCAGTATTGTGATTATAGGCATGTGTCGCAGCTCTACCCTTCATTGTAGAGTTTTATAAATAAAATTTTCACTTACTCTCCTTTTCCCTCATACACATATTTTAAATTACATATACTCATTTTTAAAAGTTGTTTTAGAAATAATTGCAGAGACAAAACTTAGCTATATTGTATTAATTTTTCAAAAGCTCAAAGAACATATGAATCTCTATTACCTATCCCTTCCTGAGAAATGTGATTAAGTCTAATTCTGTGTAGCCAATCAAACGATAAGTAAACCTTTGGGACACAACAACAGAGTTAAAGAAATATAAGGATCCTTTTGGAATTACAGTGACAAGCTATGAAACGTGCCCCCTAAGTGTGACACAGTCTGATCTCCTCTGCTAGAGGTGCACAAGGAGCTCATACTCTCCGCTCACAGCAGCCGGCATCTTCCTGAAGAGTCAGAAGTGAGAAGAGATGTGACATCCATGTGGTCCTGTTCTCTGCTTCCTCCTTGCAACAAGTCTAGCCTCTCTGCCTAAGATCAAGTCCTCTCCATCAATTCCCAGAGCACCTGATTCTTTGGTTCAGGTGAACTCATACTGAGACGATTCTTTGCAGTGTATCTCAGGAAAAAAAAATAAGATCAGTACGATGTATAACAAAGTAAGATGTGTAACCCTTTAAGTCGCAAGACCTGGTGTGCAGCACCGTTAGCCCCCTTCTCTGACCAGTTTCTGCCACGGGTGATGGGTAATCATGGAAATGTTCCAGATGTGCTCTAAAAAAAAGGAGCCACATGGCTTAAATTCTAATTTTAACTTAATCATCCTTGATTGCTCTCCATTCTTGAATGTTCTTCCTAGTTGGCAGGGTCCCAGGACAACCTGCAGTACTCTAGAAATTAATTCTTATTAGTATCCAATATAACAGGAAGATCAAGAGACAGGGATTGTCTCGGGTTTCCGACTTGTTGGGCTACTATGTATGCATTGCGATATCATGCATGCTTGAACTAGTGATTGAGGAGAAAATAGTTTTAATAGGAATTGGCAGTTAGCCCAGAAGTCCTACTCCAGGCGTTGAACAATGTGAACATGTGGAATCCTCTCTGTTTCAGAAGCCAGTAAAGATTGACATGAGGATTTATTTTTCATAAATAAAAGCTATACCCTTTGTTTTCTTTGAAAATTTAAAGGTAGCAGTTTACTCCATTGTTATGCTACATTTGCATTTTCAACTGAAGATCATTTGAAATTTTTTCTTAGCCATTTGATGCTTCCTGGCTTGGCATTAAAACTCCATGTTATTTTTATATGTTTTGAAAAATACAATAGTGAGAAATCAAGAAGTCTTGGTCATGATGAAACAGAAGAATACATACCTCACTGGTATATCTGTCTCCCACTCATTTCCGCCTTTAGGAAAAAAAATTGTTTTGTTGTTCTCCATTACGTCTCTTCTTAGCTTGCTGTGTGAAATGAGCCCATGTAGACATAAGCATTTTGCTCCTTGTTTACACTGCACCAGCACACATGATCAATGTGGAAGTTAAAGGTCAACATATAAAAGAAGAGAGCCGGACATTTTGGAGCATGCCTGTAATCCTAGTACTTGGGACACTGAAGCAGAGAGATCACAGGTTCGAGGCCAGCCTCAGCAACTTAGTGAGACCCTGTTTCAAAACAGGGGTTTCAGGGGTAGAAAACCCTTGGGTTCAATCCCCAGTACCATTTAAAAAAAGAAAATTTAGAAAGAAGAGTTAAAAAATTAAAAACCAAACAATGTAATTAAATTGTTGGTTGATATGTGCAATAATGAACAAGCCAACAGAGACATGGTTTTTTTTTTTTTTTGCGGTACCGGGGATTGAACGCAGGGGTGTTCTACCTCTGCGCTACACCCCCAGCCCTATTTTTATACTTTATTTTGAAACCGGGTCTCACGAAGTTGCGGAGGGCCTCACTAAGGAGAAAGAGAGAGAGAGAGAGAGTGAGAGAGAGAGCTGAGTCTGGCCGCGAACCCGGATCCTCCGGTCTCCGCCTCCCAAAGTACTGGGATTACAAGCATGCGCCACCACGCCCGGCAGAGACATGGTTTTAATGTTGCTTCTCAGATAATATTTTTTCAAAGTTTATGATAGAAGAGACTTCTAAAATTTCTAGACTGAAATTGCTTCTCAGAATCTTTCCCAGCATAGTGTGTGGCACACGCATGTAATCCCAGCACTTGAGAGGCTGAGACAGGAGAATCTCAGATTCAAGGACAGACTCAGCAACTTAGTGAGACTCTCAGCAACCTGGTGAGACCCTGATTTAAACAAATAAATAAAATAAAAAGGGCTGAAGGTGTTGCTCAGAGGTAGATACCCCTGGGTTCAAGCCTCAGTAACTAACACTAACACACACACACACACACACACACACACACACAGAGATACACACACACACACACACACGCACACACACACTCCCCTATCTTTTTCTGTCCCTCCATGATTTTGTAAAATGTGCTCTGTTTTGCAAGCATTAGAAGAAAGACTCCTAAGATCACCGAAGTTTTCAGGATAGAAATTGCATTCCATGGAGCAGGTGAAAACTTGGAGATATTGTATCGCCTCCCCCAAATTGGTTGTCATTTTTTCTTGCTTCTCTCATTTCCAGTCAATCAGATCTATGTAAAATCCTCTGTTTTGCTCATTTACCCTATCTCCTCACATAAATGCCACCAGGCTAAATTTTTTTTATCACAATATCTAACCCAACCCCTCCCTTTCTATTTCCACTGTCACAATCTTTATTCCCTTACATTTTAATTCTTGCACAGCTGGCCCATGCTGGTCTCCAGGGTTTTGTTGTTGTTGTTGTTGTTTCTACTCTCCAACCTTGCAGATTCCTCCAGTATCAACTTAAACTACTTCTCTCATAATATTAAATATCCTGCTTAAAAATCTCAAAAGCAATCTCAGAATTCCAAACTTTTTAATATTATGTTCAATGCTATTTGGTATCTCTGCAATAAAATTTGCTTAAGGAAGTTTGAACCTGCTAGTCTCTCATGTCAGATGGTCTCTCTCTTCATTCCAACCCACATATAACAACCGGGGGCTCATAATATCTGCAAATCTTGACCCTTTCTGCTCGATGATATCCTTCTCTTCTCAAGGATCCTCAGTATTTGACATTGTTAGCATCTATCTGGCAATTGATGCTGACTGTAAAAAAAAAAACTACTATATATCTTGCCTCTTCAACAAAATATATGAAGCCTTTAACATCAAAGACCATGTCCAAAGAGTGTTTAGCTTTGTACTGGACACATAGTAGTTGTTCAACAAATGTTTTTCAATGAATAGACAAATGTATAATTAGGATTATAATAAATGGGACATTCGAGTGTAATTAAATTAGATGTGCATTTTAAAAAACAATAAAGCAGCTCTGGAACATCCTCTCCTTAGTATAATTAAAGTTGAATTTACTGGTCTACTTCTTCTAGTACTCTGTCTAAGACATGAGAGCATTTTAAGTTCCTACTCAATTAAGTTTTAAATGTACTTTACAATTTATAGATATAAATCACCATGGAATAAAATAACTATCCTTCTTCATATTATATGGAGTTCATGTTCCTTATAATATTTCATGACTCTTGGGTAACAGTTTTTCTTGCAGGAAGGAATGCTTCCATTTTCAAAACTGCCTTTTAAAAGTAATTCTGATAAAATATACCAAGGGTGCTGCTTTCGATCTTTTTAATTGCAGCAGTGTCTTTTAAGAGTACTTAAGAGTCCTCTGCTACTCTCACCATGCTTTGCTGACATCACCAAAATTCAAGAAAGTTTATATATCTATATGCGTGCATTCTGACATTTCGAAATTTCAACTTCTCAAGCACATTTATTTTAGCTTTCTAACACATTAATAATATCGATGCTATTATTTTGAAATGCAACTCAGTAGTAAAGTAATCATTATATCCCATATCTAAGGGTTCATTAAATAGGGTTTTTCAAGAAAGAATCAAAATCTTCCTGATATCTGTAGACTATGATTTATTAACTACCATATAAGAATAAAGTGGCTTTCAAAACATTTCTTTGAGAGAAATAGTAATAGTAACATTGATCACTCACATTTAAATATAAAATGGTAATTTAATGTAAAATTTATCTTTATCTTTCATCATTAGTTTTTACTTAAAATTATATCCAAAATTGCACCTGATTAACCCTTAGTTCTGCCATTATTAACCAATAGGCATCATAAATGGTAACATTTTGTTCCTTCTGAAAGTATCTTTTAGATATCAAAAGTCGAATTAACAGATAAATATAATCAAAATCATTGTTTTCTACATCAGAAGGAGGTTAGTTATAAAGAATGCATTTTGGATTATTGTTTAATTGTGCAGAATTTTTCACTTGCTTTATAATGGGTATTGGATAGAACATTACCCGAGTTAAGGTATTATGTATTCTGGATTTAAATAAATAACTAGTTGATATAAAGAGAGATGAATAATTTTTACTTGAAATACTTCCTTTTAAAATATATGAATGTATATACAATTGAGAATTGTGTAAGATTAAATGGGACTGGTGCAATATTTCTAATATAAAATATTTTTGTTTTGTTCCAAATCCTGAATTTTAAAACTTTGAAATGAAATCAGTGCTTTTACTGAAAATACTTTACAACCTCATCTAAACTGATCTCTTTAAAAGATCAACATTGGATTTTTCTAAAAATGTTTCTAAAATATGTTTTAGAAAAATTTCTAAAGGAAAACACCATTTACATATGGTTTAAAGTAACCCACATCAATCTCTCAACCTGAATAATTGCAAACATGAAACTTAATATTGTTATATTTTAACATTCAGTAGGGAGTTCTAGAATGTCATGTTTTATAGTTTTTGAGGTCTTAAATTTCTCTTAAAATAATTTTTCTTATTAAAACACACTTTCAAAATAGTTTCAAATAGTTGATTGCTTGGAATGGATATGTATTTCTGAAATTTTAAATAAACATGTAATCTGAAAACATAGGCATTTCAGAGTAAATGTTTAAGACTGTTCATTTTGGAATCTCTGGGCATTACATTCAAATCCTAGACAATATTGTACTTGCTGTGTGGTAGTGATGGAAATAATAATAATCATACTAATAGCAATAAGAAGAATAGAGAAGAGGAGGAGAATAGCTAATACTTGGTAAACACTTTCTACATTCCTGGTACTTTCCTAAGTACTTGATATATGCTGGTGTAGGTACTCATTCATCACAATATCCTTTTGAAATGAATACTGTTCATTTTCAGAAATATGTAATGATGTATAGGGATGTAAATATGTATTGGTGTATAAAACTGATGAATTTTCCAACCTGGCACAGTTAACTAGTGGTAGAGCTGTAAATACAAACCCAAAGGTGACGTCAGAGCCCATAAGCTTACCATGACCCTGAAGTCCATAGACTTAGCTCCCTCAGCTACAAAATGGAGTCGCCACTGCTACAACTCTAACAAGTTCTGCTGCTGCTGCTGCCGCTCATGAGATTGTGATGTAGAATCAATGATCAAATGTTTTGAAACTGGGTGTGGTGGTGCAAGCTGTAATCCCAGTACTTGGGAGGCTGAGACAAGAAAAGCTCAGGTTGGAGGCCAGCCTCAGGGTTGAGGGTGTAGCTTGGAGGTAGAATGGCCCTGGGTTCAAGCCCCAGTACAAAAGAAAAAAATAAAGAAAAATTTTAAAAAATGTTTTGAACCATGTAAATAAAAACTGACACTTTGGAGGAAGTGTGACTTGAGGGAGGTATCACAAAGACAGGTTTCTTATATTTTCTGTTGGTCTGCTATGACCAGTGAAAAAATAATGCTTATAAAATATGTGGCTCTCCATGTGTGCACATTTATCTCTTTAAAAATCAGGTGTTTGGAAATTTTGTGACTCAGAAACCACAGGATGAGGATTAAGCATGTGTCAGGTATAGATTTTAGCTTCATTTTTACTCAGAGTGCTAATCTTCAGTCTTTTTGCTGTCTTGATAGGGAGGAAATAGTCATGGTTATTTTAACAGTTAAAAACAAACAGACAAATAACAATAAATACTGGCAAGTTTGCAAGGGAAAAGGAACTCTTATACAGTGTTGGCAACAATGCAAATTAATACAACCACAATGGAGACTAATATGGAAAATCCTCAAAGAGCTAAAAACAGGTCTACCATATGATCCAGCTATACCACTCCTTGGTATTTACATAAAAGAATTAGTGAGCATACTTAAGTGATACATGCATTCCAGTGTTTATTATAGCACCACTCACAATAGCCAAGTCATGGAATCACCCTGGGTGTCTGTCAACAGGCGAATGGATAAAGAAAATGTGATATACATGCACAATAGAGTTTTATTCAGCCATAAAAAGAACAAAATTATGTCATTTGTAGGAAAATTGATGGAACTGGAGAGCATAATTTTGAGTGAAATGAGTCAGAATCAGAGAGAAATGTATCTTGTGTTTTTTCTCATATGTGGAAGCTAGACAGAAAAAAAAAAACCAGGGTAAAAAAGGGACTCCATGAAATTAGTATAGAGACCAGTAGAGTAGAGGATGGGGACCAGTGGAGGGAGGAGGAAAGGGTTGGGGGTATTGGGGTGTGAAATTGATCAAAATATGTTTTTATGTATGCACCAATATGCCACAATGAAACCTGCCATTGTTTATAATTAATATGAACCAATCAAAACAAGCAAGAAAACAAACAAAAACGTTCACCCCCACTTATTGATTTAATGATAAATTTGGAGTTTGAGGCTTAAGCTTTACCTGTGGTCTAGCTCTTAGTGAAATTTAAGACGATACATTTCAAACTCCAAGGATTCCTTAAATTACCTAGCATTTAAATCCTCCGTGTTCATTGAGCCTCCTTAACATCCACTTTATAACTTCTGAAATTATATTTCTAACTAGCTTCTAGAAGGCTCAACATATTTCCTGTTAATGAGCTCACAAACCTGGAGGCTTAAGAAAACAATATTGTGAAATATGAACACTTTTGAAGGATTAATAGAAAAAAATAAAGAATAAAAGCCACTGTGTGCTCTAAGATTTTATTAGGCTACTCCACCTGCAAAAACAGATGCTATATCTGTTTCAAATCATTTTGTCAGTGATATTTTAGGCACTTTCTAAATGATCATCAATCTTGATTTTAGAAGTTGAAAACCTTTTAAAATTTCAAAGATATTGCTGCTATACACAACTATTAAAGCAAGACATTTTAAAATGGATATCTTCTTTTGATTAATTTTATGGAAAATTTAATCACTATCTTATTTTCTTATTTTAATATTTCTAAAGTAATTGGGATGATCATATTCACAGCAGTTTATAAAACCAGATATTTATAATCCTAAACAGAATATTATCCTGAGTATTTATTTTAAATCAAATGGAAATAAAGCAATAATGATTTGGTTACAGCTTGGAAATAGTCTATTCATCTAAGTATATGAGTATTTGATTTAGCCAGGGGTAGTGTGAAATTGGCTCTATTTATTTATTATCTGACCCTTTAGTTCTACAGTTTGTTCCTACTCCTTTCCTTTTTTTCCTCCTTTCCAGTCTGTCTTTCCCACTCTTTTAATTACACGACTTCCTATTCTTCCTTCTTAGAGCCCAAAGCCACTAGATTGGGTCTGGGTGAATATAGCGGGAAGCAGAAAAATTCATGCATCTTGTTGCTCTTGTCTCCTGCCTCAAGCCCAGAACAGACAGATAATAAACCTGCAGTTGTTACTAGAAATTCACTAGATTGAGGTTAAAGATGAAAAGTGGGGACCAGGCATGATGGCACACACCCGTAATTCCCAGTACTTGGGAAGCTGAGACAGGAGGATCACAGGTTCAAGTCTAGCCTCAGCAACTTAGGGATACTCCGTTTCAAAATAGAAAATAAAAAAGGCTGGGGGTGTAGCTTGGAGGCAGAATGCCACTGGGTTCAACCCCCAGTACCCCCACACACATGTACACACACATACACACCAAAAAAAAAGAAAAAAAATGTAATTACCACCTGATTAAAAAGAAGTCATAAGACCTTAACAGACACTTCACAAAAGGAAGACATATGGATGACAAGCAAGCGTATGAAAGTATGTCCCACATCATATGTCATCAGAGAAATGCAAATTGAAACAACAGTGAGATATCATTACAGTCATATCAGAATGGCCAAAACCCAGAACACTGACAACACCAAATGCTGGTGAGGATGTGGAGCAGCAGGAACTCTCATTCCTGGTGGGAATGCAAAATGGCACAGCCACTTTGAAAGACAATTTGGAGGTTTCTTTCAAAGCTAAACATATTCTGGTGGCACACACCTGTAAAACCAGTACTTGAAAGACTGAGAAAGGAGAATTGTAGGTTTGAGGCCAGTCTCGGCAACTTAGAGAGACCTTCAACAATTCACTGAGACCCTGTTTTAAAATAAAAGATAAAATAGAGCTAAAAGTATAGCTAGAAGGTAGGATGCCCCTGGGTTCGATTCCCAGTAACACACACACACACACACACACACACACACACACACACACATTCTTATCGTATAACTAGCAACTAGTTGTGCTTCTTTGAATAACCCCAAAAAGCCTGCACAAAACTCTGCACCTGGATGTTTATTACAGCTTTTTTTCATAATTGCCCAAACAGGGAAGCAACAAAGATATCCTTTAGTAGGTGCATAGATAAACTGTGGTACATCCAGACCGTGGAATATTATTTAGCACTAAAAAGAAATAAGCTGTCAAACCATGAAAAGGCAAAAATGGAACATACTTGCTATTACTAAGTGAAATAAACCATCTGAAAAGGCCACGTGCTGTATAATTCCACCTATATGGCATGCTGGAAAAGGCAAATCCGCGGAAACAGTAGGAAGATCAGCAGTTACCATGGGCTAGTGGAGAGGGAGGGGTGAATACGTAGAGCCCAGAGGGTTTGTAGGACAGTAATAAAACCGCTCTCTATGATACTATAATACTATACTATATTATAGTATACTACTGTAGTGGACATATGTCATTATACTTTTTCCAACGCCATATAGTTTTTACAACACCTACATTAGAGTGAACCCTAATGTAAACCATGGACTTTGAGTGATAATATGTCCAAGTAGGTTCGGCCGTGGTAACAAATGTACCACTTTGTCAGGGACATTGATAGTGGTGCAGGCTATGTATGTATGAGGGCGGGGGATATATGGGAAAACTCTCAATATGACTGCAAAACTAAATCTACTCTAAAATATTGCCTATTTCAACACACACACACACACACACACACACAAAGCTATAGGGCAGTGTGTGTGTGTGTGTGTGTGTGTGATTTATGTACAAAATAGCAAATACATTCATAGAAAATAAACACACACACACAACACACACACACACACACACACACACACACAGTGTAATTATTAATGGGAATTGAGCAGTGGTATGCAAACAGAATGTGATCTTTGAAGATGGATTTGTGCCTCTCCACTCTGTTTTCTGCATCATCGAGAGGCTTTGAGACAGTTTGCCTTCCTTCCTTCCTTCCTTCCTTCCTTCCTTCCTTCCTTCCTTCCTGTTAGGGAATGGATGTTATAAAAATTGACTCTTCTGATGGGATGTTACCACAAGAAGAAATTATCTAATAGCATCAAAATTATCACTTATCTTTAATTTGCATACACTTATTCTATAATTCCACTGATATTGATATTTTTTATCTATAGTAGCAGAATCAGGATTTTGAGTTAACATACCAGATAATTATTTTTAGAGAATTGGGGGCTAATGTGTAATATTAAATTCTTAAAATGTCTATAGGTATACATATCTTTATCAGTTTGAGTTTGGAAAAACTAAGTGTAAATGACATTTTGTCCAAAGTGATATGAAGCAGTATTCTATAAAAAAAAATCAAAGAATTGTATACTTAAAGTGTTCATAACATAATTTGAAAAGAAATTGCCTTGAAATTACCCCTAAGTTGCAATTCAGTGCCACCACAATTTTTGCTTCAAGTTCAGACTATGATACTATTGAAGCAATATTTCTTTTTTTCTCCTTTGCCAGCATCGAAGAAAACTATGAAATACACATTGAAAAATAAAGTACTTCAGATCAGGGTATCTGAGACCGTTAGTAATTACTGGAAGGAAAATGATAATAAAAATCCATATTTTATTGAACATCAGAAGTTTTAAAATACAATGGGAGGCATCTTTGCTCCTTAGTCCAAATTACTTACATGAAATTAAGAATATTGCCAATTCTGTAATAGTCTTAAAAATTGAAACTAATCTAACATTCCCTGCTCACAAAAAACACACGTCACTTAGATTTATGTAAAACAGCCCAGGGGTAACAACATGATGACATAGTTCTATATTTCTAGTGAAACAATTATTTTGGGAATGTGGTTTAGCTTTGTCTCTCACTTCTGCCTTTTAAACAGGCTTTGTCAGTTTTGTTTTCTCTTTAGTTTTTGTTGCTCGCATTTGTGAAACATTAGCCTTCAATGTAATAATGGTAAGTAGCATGGTTTCATGCCAAGACAGGAGTGTTCACTGTTCCCAGGGAATTCTTTGTGAGAAGGTAGCACTACAGACAGACAGCTACAGCCATCCCATCGTATTTATACAGAGAGGGTGTCAAAGTTTTCCTTTCCTGCTTTACCCCTCACCACATATACAAACTTAAAATCTAACAGGCCTGGAGCTTTAATGAATACTTGATCAAAGTTAAAACTTGATGTGCACCAGAATGTATTGGTCGTCTTCAGGCCAGCACGTGGGTCCAGAGGCTCTTATATCCCCTGCAGCCCTGATTTCCCAGGCTGCTCCAAGACACGCTTCGTTGCAGTGTCCTACAGAAAATACCAAATGTAACATTTTCATTAAAATATACTGTTTCGACTTATATTTTCAATAGGATTCCAAAGTATTATAGAAGCTGCTCGATTGTATTTTTTTCAGCCAAGAAATTGTCCTTCTTATTAATACAGACTTTCGGCAACTTCAATGCATTTTAATTTTCTTTATAGTGATTGTTTATTACTTAACTGAGCAGTCAGTTGTTTGGGACTTGAGAAGAAATTCTGTATTTATTACATGATAAATTTTTCTTTATTTTTTAGATGAAGGAGAATTATATCAAAAAATTTTTTTCACCTAAAGAAACATCACAGAGCAGGTTTATAAACTCTCTTTGTATTATCCAAACCTGATGTGCTATTCCAGAAGGACAATTCCTTTCCCTTAAAAATGTGTTGCTAGAATCCGGGCATGGTGGGGCACGCTGGTAATCCCAGTACTTGGGAGGCCGAGACCAGACGATCCGGGTTCGCAGCCAGCCTCAGCTACTTAGTGAGGCCCTCCACAACTTTGTGAGACCCGGTTTCAAAATAAAGCAGAAAAGGCCGGGCGTGGTGGCGCACGCTTGTAATCCCAGTACTTTGGGAGATCTGGGTTCAAGGCCAGCCTCAGCGCGCGCGCTCTCTCTCTCTCTCTCTCTCTCTCTCTCTCCCCCCC
>PVJS01000891.1:0-99149 GCA_004027185.1 Glis glis | reverse complement strand
AAGCATAAAAAAAATAGGGCCGGAGGTGTAGCTCAGAGGTAGAACGCCTCTGGGTTCAATCCGTGGTACCACAAAAAAAAAGTGTTGCTAGGACTAAATAACTAAATACCAAATAAAGTGATATTTTGCAAAATAAACACTTATTGATTCACTTTTCAAAAAATATACTTATATCAATTTCTATATAGTATGACTGTTCCCTTTTTGATAGTTACTATTTTGAAAAATAAAAATAATGATATTAAGATATGTTTATTCTTATGAAAAGGAAAATATTCATTGTTTATCATAAAGAACTGTGAATGTGACATCATTTACTATTGACATAATGCTAAGCTTTATTCTCTCTGAGGGAGATTATTAATTGTACATGTCTCAATTGATGTCTTGCAATTTTTAAGAAATTACATTCAAAAATTAATATTGAATTAAGTTGGCCTTTTAAGGGTGAAATTCTCAAAGTAAAAAAGTATCAGTACAATGAATCATTATTTCCATTTCATCAACAGAAAGTAATATATGTATAATAGGAGTGGCAAATAGAGAAAATAGTTAATGTTTGGAAAATAATTAATGTTTTTAGAAAATTATTAACCAAATATAATGATCAAAAATTCTAGTTAATTTAGAAGTATAGAATGCAATTTTAAGAAGGAAGTATACAAGTTATCATACCTTGAAATAGTTTCTACCTATAATTTCACCAAATATATTGAGTGCTCATTTGAAGATAGGAAGCTACTAAAGATGAAAGAAATATAATATTTAATGATTTTATATCATCCCCTCCCTTCCTGTACTGATACTTATACATTAAATTGCTGTTTAACTGATGGGTATATATCTAGTATTAATACAACTAAATTTTCAATTTCTTGAAGGATTCAAAATGTTTCAAACTCTTTTAATATCTAATAATATGTGCAGCTCAGTGACTCATTACCACTGTAGTAGAGTTTAAGTTTTGCTAAATTATATGTGTGTTTAATACACACACACATACACACATACACAGATAATTTTACTTTCCTATTATGTCTGCATTTTATTCAAAGACCAGAGGAAGCTCCTTAAAAATTTAAGGATGAATACTTTGGATTTAAGAAAGACAGCAAAGGTCGCTTTTTAAAGTTGGGAATGGATGGTTAGCCAGTAGTGACAAAGAGGTATTAATATATTTTATAGAAGACCATGTGCTTTAAATTGTATTTTTCTTCCAAAAATAATAGAACAATAGAGTGCTCAAGTGACATTTATGTTCATCATCTCATGTTATCCTCAGAATGATCCTTTTCAATTAGATGAGGGCAGTATTACAATCTTCAGTCACGGATGATGAAATTGAGATACAGTGGCTCAGCGCTGTACAACACAGGCTCACTGGGGTTGAGTGACGACAGATTGACTTGAACCTTGGTCTGCTTTTCTTCAGGTCCTCGGCCTTATCCTCTAAAATAGCCACTATTACTGATTCAAGATATGCTGAAATGTCTTTGCTTTATGGAATGATTAACTATAAATCTTAACGACCACATTACAGAATCAATTTTTAGTTATTATACAGGTTTTCTCTCTTAAATTTGATTTCAGTTAACTTTGTTTTAATTATGGGGGAGCCCACAAATATAACTTCTGCTTATAGATTTTAGATCAGGCAGGAGGAAGTCCATGTATCATCTGTTGTGTTTGGTTCCTATCCTCAGATGAGCTTTACAAGGACTTGGACTTACTTACTCCACTTAAAAACATTTAGGCTGGGGTTGTAGCTCAGTGGCAGATCGCCTGCCAGACATGTACAAGGCCATTGGTCAATCACCAGTGCTGAAAACAACAACAATTTTGAACCTTATGTTAAGATCATTTCAGCAAATCTTTATTGACTCTATATTCTAGACAGTTTAATGTCAAAGGAATATGAAGTCCTTGTTCATGAAAGTAATGATGTAATAAATAAAATAATATGAAAAATAATTAAAGTATAGTCTAGTTAAGTGCAGCACAAGCAGTGGAGAATAGGAAATGACCTAACTCTGAAGGGGCATAGAAAATCAGATTGAGGAAGATCACTGGAAGCAACATTTAATAACTGGGAGCAGAATAACTGGGAGTCTGCTTTTATGAAGATAGCATGATATTTATGATGAATGAGAAGGGATCTCGATAGATAGCTATCTAATTGATGCCAGAAAATAATTATTCTTATAACCAAAGAAAACATTTTAGTAAATACTCCACCTTTTGAACTTGTTGGAAACTGTAAACCATTCAGCATCATCTCATTTAATTTTGTAGGTCTACTTTGCAAACGATTTGTCTTGGAGCAATGTCGGCATGCTCTTTTGTTAAACGAATGGCTTTGTTTCCGTATCAGGGTCTTTGTACGGTGTCTCTCTTCCCTCAGGAGGAAACTGTCTCTTATACCTAGGTTATTAAAGTGTTTGGAAATTTACTTATGACCTAAAAGAATGATTCTCAAAAGTGTGAGTCCTGGACCAGCAGTAATGGCATCACCTGGGAACTTGCTAGAAATTCAAATTCTCAGGCCACTTCCTTGACTTACTGAATCAGAAAGCTTGGGCTGGAGCTCAACAATTACAGTGGAAGTAATTCTGAGGTCTGCTCAAGTTTGAGATCCACTGGTCTAGAAGACGTGCACTACTGCTGCTTTTGAGAAGTCCTAAGATCTAGCACATTTTTCTCAATTCCTATCAAAAGCTTATCTGGGAGTGGTTTTAGATTAAGCATATGATTACTAGAGATGGACTCTTAGCTATACCACCATCATATTGGCTCCTTAAAAGAAAGATTAATGCTATTTGCCTGTATTTAGAGACATTATCATTTGTTAAAACCATTTATTTCATTATTTTTTAAGAATGTTGTAGAGGATGGTGTTCAGTCCCTTCCAGTGTTTGTTACCCGAAGTCACATGGGGAAAATATATAGCTCAGGTTTCACTGTCAGGGATAGTTCTGTTTGTGAGCACTCTGTTTCCTTTCATCTTCATAATGAACCTTATAATTTGATTATGATCTCACTCTTCATAGGAACTGTTAGAAACCTTACCTTTAAATCTGTGTCGAACCTCTAGCAAACATATCACACTTGATGTGTCTGCTCTGATTTCAAAACTTTTTTCTCTGGGATTATTTAAAAATAAACGCCTTTATCTTCTTATTTGTACGATGTAATGTCCATGTTAAGTCCTTTTTAAAGACAAGGCAAAGGACTGCTTAATTAATAAATAACATTCAAAATTATGTGAATATTGAAGATAATGAACTATACAAAAGTTTGCTAATAAATAGAAACATTCAAAAAAGTTGAATGTAGTTTTTTTTTTTTTTTGCGGTACTGGGGATTGAACCCATGGGCGGTCTACCTCCGTGCTACACCCCCGGCCCTATTTTATGCCTTATTTTGAAACCGGGTCTCACGAAGTTGCGGAGGGCCTCACTAGGTAGAGAGAGAGAGAGAGAGGGAGGGAGGAGAGAGAGGAGAGAGAGAGTGCGCGCACGCGCACGTGCTGAGGCTGGCCAGGAACCTGGATCCTCTGGTCTCCGCCTCCCAAAGTACTGGGATTACAAGCGTGCGCCACCACACCCGGCTGAATGTAGTTTTTGATGACTAGGGTAGGATCAAGAATATAGAGTCTAGTTAAAATAACAAATTGAAGCTTTGAATTGTTCAAGGATCTGCTGATGGCCAATGAGGTTGGTGAATGGGAGAATCCAGTTGAGAATTTAGCTCACCTAACCTGGATGACTAAGTATACTTTTTATTGTATTATGGAGCCTGACATCTTTAAAATGTTGTATCATCTTTTCAAATATTATTCATACACACACATATACATATATATATATATGTATATATATATATATATATTCCAACCCTTTTAGAGTATGTGTTTTTAGTTTATGTTTTATGTGTTTCTGGCATTAAAAATCTGCAGAGAAAAAGTACTCTTTTAAGAAATATCATTATTCAAAGCATTGAGCATTCAGAGAAATTAGGTGAAGAAGTTGATGTTCAAAGACTATTTGACCAAAGTAACACAACCCTTGACTCGTACAACCTGGGACTGGAGCACAAGCCTCTTGGCTCCTCATGATAGAGTTTATGCTACCATAGAGAAAGGCAAACAAAAAAGCATTTTGTCATGCAAAAATTGTCATGTGTATAACAATGCAGTTATTGCGGGAATCCTATAAGAAGGAATAAAGATACAGATTCATTAAAAGTCATTTAATTGTGCCTATCTTTTCTTGAAGTAGGGCCTATTCTTTTACCACATTTATCAATCTTTTTACCCATTCAATTCCATAAATGCATATCACAACTCGCTACGGGAGGTAACTGAGTGAGCTGTACAGTGATAAATTTTTCTTGTTAGGAGAAATTACATTCACTAACTTGAGCTACTTCAGCATGAAATTGAAAAAGAATCATTTTGTCTTAATTTACATTCTTGATTCAATGAGAAAAATGTGAATTAACCCAACAGAACTACAGATGCGTTGCCTCCAACACTAAAGGTAAACTAAATTGGCATCATTGAAAGTTCATCAACATATACATCCCCCCGAGTTATTAGAATAGATTTTTAAGCAAGGTTATTAAGGTTAGTTATGCCGAGCCTATACATGTTTTCAAATATTCATTTTGTCCTTTCGTTCCATTTTATTGTTTTGGATACATCTTTATCAATACTCCTCTGCATTTTCCATTTCTCACCTAAGCCGTGCACATCATTTCTTAATCAAAATCACTGGGATAGTGCTGTGGTTCACTAGCCTTAGGAGCTGCTATTTGCCTTGAATAAATTACATGAAAACATGTTGATTGATAGATGTTGCATGTCAGAAAAGAAGATAGCTGTATCTTCTTCGGCTTACTAAAAGGTCACGCACACAGAGCTATAGGAACAGCCACAGACAACTTCGAGATAAAGTGTATCATGAAAAGGTGTGCAGTCTTGTAACCATGAAACATGGACTTGAAAGGCATTTTCTTTTCAAATACAAACCATATATCCAGTTACATTCAAGTGTTAAGGTAAAAATAAACTATGCTCCATCTCAAGTGTATTTTTCAGTCTTTTATTAATTCACAGCCACTTTTTCTTGAGTGGTTAAGACAGTGAAATTCATAATCATTTTGAAAATTGGTTCTGCTACTTAAAATATTGTAAGGATATGGCAAATTTTTGAGAAAATACCTTAATTGATTCCATAATACATACTTCTGTAGCAGACTTAGAGAAATGAAAGAAATCTACATGTAGATAAATATTTAATATTAATAAACTGGGAACAAGACTTTGTAACCACTTCTTATTTTAACCTGGATTTCCCACATGTCTAATGAAGTCTTGAAAGGATCTGTGAGTGAAGGTTATGCTATGTTTTTTGTTTTGTGTTGTTTTCTGGGATGTCAACATAGTTCTAAGCTGTGGGATTTTTAAACAGTGTTTGCCTGATTATTTATATTAAGAAAAAAAAATGTACCAGAGAAAAAATTCTACATGTAAATATTGTATTGTTTTGCCCTACAATGTACTTGAGGCATATTTGTGCTGTTAGGCCTTTTTTTAAAAAAAAAGAAATTCTATTCTTTTATCAATACTCCATATCTTTGTATTCATTAATCTAGCTTATCTCTGCAAAGTTTGGATAGAAAAGAAATCTGACCGTGTTTTGGAAGTCTAGTTTTTAAAATGGGTTGGAATGTTTTAGTCAGAAAAAGCCGAGCCATGTTCTTATCTATCCCAAATTACTTTGTTCTCCAACAGAGCTGCCAAACTGTCAAGCTGTCCGGCTTCAGTATATAACAAAGATTCTGTTGTATTGTAAAGATATTCATAACAATTTTTATGGAAGGCTGAAAGTGTATAAGTTCACAGTTGTAGCGATAACATGGCACTCTTCACTGTTTGGCTTGTTTATATTGGCACCGATCCCCAAAGTGGAGACTGACAGAGTCATGCAGAAATCTGGTATTTGAGCTGAAATTTACACACTTTTAAGTGATGAACTAAACAGGCTGGTGTTTTCTTTTTCTTACTCAAAAAGTGCAAGGTTACACAATACAGACGGTTTTCATCTTTTCCCATAAATGCACAGATTCCTGGGATATAAATGACTGAATTCATCACCAATTCATCAGGGACGCTGAGCTATGCGGTTCTGTTTACAGTGGCAGAAAGTTAATATAAATTTTCATCAGAAGGGGAAGTTTACACATATGATTCTATTTGTCCTTCATTATTAGCACCTGAGTCTAGGCTAGAACGCATAATTGTCTACAGGCACAGGCCAAATAGATGCAAAGGAAAGGCAAATAAGCACACCAAAAATAATTTTATGGTTGTCTGTTACAATTCTCTCACTGGGATTCTTAATCTAGAAAATCAATAAACAACAGGAGTGAAACTCTTTTCCTCTGCTCAGGCATGGCACCGCTGAAAGTAGCACACAGAAAGACCATTGTGCTGTTTTTGTTTTACTTTATTCTTCCAGTGAAGTTGATTGGATCAGTTTTTACTCAAGCAAAATATATCCTGGGTTGGTCTGTTAATTTTATACATTTTTCAATCATATTCTTTTTTTTTTTCTTAGTTCAAGTGACAGCAGATTTGACATGACTAAACAGTACCTTCATTTCATTTTCTAAGATAATTAACTTTAGGAGCATTTATTTATCTTAAAGATTTTCTTACAATATTATCACCCGAAAATGTGTGGAAACCCAAGACATTCAGAATAGACCTTGCTCTTGAAGGATGGGAACGGGTGAAACACAGGAATGACATAAAGCCACGATCAATGATCCTGATTTTAGGGCTATGGATATAATGCATTCCATAATATATTTTGATATAAAAATACAAAAAGTAGCCTACTTTTGCATATCATGCTCTACCATCATCTATGATGGTTTAATATATCTAATTTTGTTCAATACACATTTTAATAGGATTTATTTGGTTTTCGTTTTGTCTCGTAAGCTAAACTAAATTCACCTTTTACATACTAGTGAAAGTTGTTTATTTCTTCCCCCAATCTTGGTATAAACATTTTCAACACTTTATTCTTCTGGAATGAATTGATAAATAACCCATGCTCATCCTTGTCCCTGTTTGTTCCTTGGTAAAATATTTCTACTTCTCTGTTTAGTAGTCGGATACAAATAGATTTTATGTTTATAGGTTTTAAGGCATAAATAATAGTGTCTATTAAAGAAATACCATGTATTTATTCCTAATCAAGGATAGAGACACATTAGACTCAGTACAATTTGTGGGAACCCAAATGACAAATGTGATGACTAGGTAGTACATGAGAATAAAATATTAGAAAAGGATTTTGAAAGTGATAATATAGCTCTTGCAGATGTGTGTTTTGATCATTTTCCACACACATTTATTTAAAAGCAGCAGTTCATTTTTACTATGATCTATGAAATCAATTAGCTTCTATATTTTTCCAGTTTACTTGTCTGAATCCCATAATCTATACTTCTACATTAAGTGTTATATTGAGTATTTGAAGCAATTATTCAGAATCTTTCATTGTTTCTTTCCATTTTTCCTGCTTACCTTGAAAAAATGTCAGTTTCTTTCATTTAACATTCTTAAAAAAAATATTGGACCATGATGATACTCTCCTGCCTTCCCCCCACATTTATGCAGATTAGACTCCCAGCAACATTGTAGAGTAAAATTATACAATTTTACTGATGTACTGCATCTAGCCCCTAAGTTATTTCTGTCCCTCGATGTCAATATTATAAAAAGTTCCACTATATTTTACTTTTTGTAAAGCAAAATCCACTGAAGTTACATAAAATGTTTGCAATAAATTTCACATTTAGTAGGTAAACTTCCAGTTTACCTATTAAAATAGTTGAGAGGAGACTGCATCAGTATTCACCCAAAAGAGAAAAGGAGTCACACAGAGAAGATTGTGTCAACATGATAAGCATCTGGATGAAAACTAAACAAATTATGCAAATAGACAGATGTTTTCCATATACATGATATATGGATAGATTTTTTCAGGTTTCATCCAGATGTTTGGAATCATGCGGACAGAATCATGACCTCTTTGTGACCCCTCCTTTTCCCTATCAGGTAGACAGAGATTAAATGACTTGTTTGAGAGCATTTGGTATTGGATTAAAAGGAAAAAAAAATGTTGAGGCCCTCACTCGGCCTTGAGTTGAGTGTTTTTTAAGTAGAACAATCTGAACCCACACCACTGTATCGCTGGACTGGGCAGTCAGCCTGACTGCTTTTAATTAGAAATTAACTCATGTGTTTTAACTATTAGTTGGCTACTTAGCAATTCATATCATGCAGTTAGATTTTCATGTATGCATGTCCTCAAACACAGTTCTGACTTCTCATTTCTCTATCCTCCTGTGCTGTCTCTCTGTCTCTCTCTTTCTCTCTCGTCTCTTTTTTTGGAAATAAAATCTCACTAATTTATATAATAAACCTCAGATTAATTAAGCAAGTTACTCATTAAATCAAGATTATAGGGGGAAGACTTTAAGGAATCAAATTGTTTTCAAACACTTGAACTCATGTAGGCTTACTCATTCTCATAAATAATGTGCTAATTACAAATTATTCGTTGCTGTTAATTAAGGCAGGTCAGCGGGACTTCTACTTGGCAACACTTAGCGTAAGTGTTCAAGTTGCTATATGTACTTGAAATTAATGAAACTGAATTCCCTTTAAAATGCCAGGCTTTTCATTATTCTCTGTGGTTCTTGCACTCCATCCTTTCAATTATTTTAATGCAGAGCGGTTTGATTTTACGTGCATGTTTATCTATCTTTTTTATAAATAATTTTAACAGTATTTAGAGATTAAATAATAGGCAAAGTTAGAATGATTACCATCTTGGAAAAAAATCAACACAAAAGTTGGTATGCTGTCTAATTGATTTCAGAACCAGACTAGAAAGCCCTTATCAACCTGTTGTAACTTCTTGAGGGTGTCCCTGCTTCTACAGTTTTTCGTATGTCCTGGATGGCACATAAATATTATCTTACATGCACCTACAGTTATTTGTGTGTGTTCAGAAGGATTCTAAGGTTTTACCTCTTTTCAGTAGATGAAGATGCTATTATGAGACAGTTATATCTATTATGAAGGGAGGAAGGTTGGAGAACACCAGTAGACCTGCTCTCTATTTCCTTGCTGGCCCTCACCCCTAGCTATCCCATTCTGATTTATTTTTGCTGAGCATGCTCTTAACTGGACATGCCTTTATAAATACTGTTAGCTATTTACAGTTCTTTGGAACATTTTAAAACAAACAGCTATTTTCTTTTTGCTGCTTCCACTCCCAACATTAAAAACCAAAAAGCTGATACCAGTCAGAGTAGTACCTACCACAGAATATAACACTTTGTAGATGCTCAATAAATGTTCGCTTAATGAATGAATAAATATATTGAGAAGAAAAGCAAAATGGTGTTGCATATTCATCTTAAGTTGACATGAACAGTGAGATTGTGAAATTTACCAGATAATTTAGACCAGTTACCTTTTCATTGCTGTATGAACGTGGGTAAGCTTATACTATTGTTACCTAAATTTTCTGCCTTGTTTATTGCATTTTATTTTGTTTTCTATGTTAGTATAATGCTTGCAACTCCAAAGTGACTTCACAATTTTTATAAAATTGGATTCTTAAAGAATCATGGTACTCTAGTATTAATTATATAGGTATACTTCCATTTAAAGTAGGACAAACAATAGCAGAGAAATAAGAAAAAAATCATGTATAAGTAATAACAAAATATTGATACTGAAAATGTAATCACATGTTACTAAATTTTAATAATCAGTTCTATGTCACCACTTTAAACAATTATTTGGGATTTATTTTCACTTCCATCTATTATTAATGATCAAAATATGTTTCCCCAGTTTCTTAGTTTTTATACTGTCCCAAAGACAGATTTCTTTAAAAATATGTAAATGTCAGTATCAAAGATCACACAAATATTTCAGGTTTATTGCAATTTAGTTAAGATGTTTATAAAACTGTTTCAGATATCTTATGAGTTTGAAATTCTTGAGGCTCTAGCACTGGCCTGATTATATTGGTGAGGTTCTCAGTAGGAATTCTTCAGTGAATAAAAGAGAAATTTGAGAAGATATGTAATCAATAAGCTGTATTCATTGTGGTCTGGAGTAACTATGCTTGTTGTAAGAGTATCTGTCTGTGTAGAATAACTTGTGATTTTTTTATATTATGCCTTCAGGTCAAAAGAGCTGTGATTTATGATGAAAATTATAGCATGTTTTATAATACTGTGTCTAACAATCTCTAATGACTATCCATCTCTGAAAATAAATAATGTTGATTTTTTTATATACTGGGTATTAAACCCAGGGGCATTCTACCTCCAAGATACACCCATATCCCCCACCTTTAAATTTTGAAACAGGGTTTCACTGAGCTGCTGAGGGTCTCACTAAGTTGCTTAGGCTAGCCTTGAACCTGCGATCCTCCTCACTTGGCCTCCCAAGAACTGGGATTACAGGCATGAACCACCATGCCTGGCTTGATGTTTAAAACCCAAAACAACAATATCAGTTAGTATCTCAGAAGTAATGTATTCTTATGAAAATGAGATTATTATTCCCCCATGAAACAAACAAACAAACTTTTACATCAATAACTATGGTGCCACATATCTAAATGGACATAATGAAAAATCTATCAAAACTGCTATCTGATCCTTTCCTTTCCAACAGTCTAAAAATCCCCTACTAATTTCTACCTAAAGCTATCTTAACTGAAAAGAAGTGGAGACATTCGAAATAATACTTTAATGATAACTACCCGCTTATTCATAACTGTGACATATTTTCTAGGATGCAGTTTCACCATCATGTACATAGAGTGATGATACCCATTTAACCAAAAGTGGAAATGGAACTGGACCTCAGAACTGTAAATACATTCCTCCTCTCAAGGACAGTGAAATGTTAAAAAGGGAGACATAAACAAATTAGGAAATTAATTTTTTCCGCATGAAACTGAGGAGCCTGGAAGCTACTGTCTGCGGGCCTTGACTCAATGACTAACAGATGTCACGACTGACCTTGGGGTGATATACTCTTGGCCTGTCCCTGGTAGACACGAGATAGTGAAGAACAGGTCCTGATGCACACAGGAAGAAGGCCAGAGGGTAAAAGAATAGCTGCATTAGGAAAGCACAGTCCACTGCAGACCTCTGCTAATGTCTCACCCATCAGGACTATGTCTCACGGGCACCCCCGGTTGTATGGGGGACAAAGAAATTTAAGTTTTCATCAGGACACATTGCCTTCTCTAATAAAATCATATTTCTGTTAGTAAGGAAGAACAAGGCAATGTATGCTGTGAACACAACCAGGATATTCTACCTCAGAGACGAATACAACCTCATTTAACCCAAACCCAAATAATAACACTTAGCATATATCCAACAAGATATTGAGCACTTGTTATACACCAGAAACTGTCCAAGGTGTTAGAAATACAATAATGAGTAAAAAGGACATATTCCTCAGGCTCAAGGGCACACACATACAGTTTTTAAAAATGCATATTTTATTAAATAAGTGTTATCTTAAATGTGGTTGATAATGGGTGGGGTGTGGAGTGACAAGGGAGAACTTCTCCCTGCAGTGAAAGTGAAATTCAAGCTTAGTCCTGAAAGATGAGTAGGGGTTTGATAATCATACCAAAGGACAGGAAGAGCAAGAAGGAACAAAGCTTTTCTTGGCAGAGGGACCATCCAGTCTAAAAGTGTCCAGTCTTTTGTTCATTTAACAAATATTTGTTAGCGCTAATGGTGAGGTGCAGGGAGCCACGAACTGGGGATACTTGGAAGAGCCTTACCTTCCAAGAGCCCTGGTCTAGTCCTACAGAAGCCTTTAGAACAGCTGGGGCAAAGGCTGCCGGTGTAGGAGGAAAGCATGGCGGAAGCGGGGGCTCCTCCTTAGGGATAATAATTAGGGAGAGACTAAGGAACAGGGAACCCAAGGGTGAGTTATGAGCCCCTCACTTTTGACCTATTAATCCTGTTTTAGAAAGTGAGCCACCGTTCTAGTACAGAATGACATCATCAAGTGTGAATTTTGTAAGGTTAGAGTAATAGCAGTAAAAAGGATTGATTGGAGTTAAACCTTCAGAATGAAAATTGGATATGCAGAGAGTAGGTGACTCCAATAGGCCAGCAAGAGATGAGACGTTAGGCTTAAGCAGTATTGACAGCAATGATGGATAATGAATATAAAATTCTTAGGAAGCAGCATTAACAGAAGTTAAGGATAGACTGGAAGAGGGAAGGAGAAATCAAGCATGTCTCAAAGATTTTTTTGGGGGGAAGATACTTCTATTCATCTGAATCAAAATTGTATGAATGAAAATTGAAGATAACGACTTTCAGTTTGGGGTTTTTTGAGTTCATGACGCCTGTGGTATATTCAATGGAAACATTTTTTTAAGAGTTAAAATACAGGTCTAAATCTGTGAATATTAGAGGAGAGGCTATGACTAGAGAGAGAATTGGGAGAGTCTAGTATTGTATCATAGTTAAAGCCAAGCTATTATTTGAAGTGTATCTATCTTATTTATTTATTTATCTATCTATTTATTTATTTATTTTTGCGGTATCGGGGATTGAACGCAGGGGCATTCTACCTCCACGCTATACCCCCGGCCCTATTTTTTATACTTTATTTTGAAACTGGGTCTCACGAAGTTGTGGAGGGCCTCACTAAGTAGAGAAAAAGAGAGACAGGGAGAGAGAGAGAGAGAGAGAAAGCTGAGGCTGGCCGTGAACCCGGATCCTCCGGTCTCCGCCTCCCAAAGTACTGGGATTACAAGCGTGCGCCACCACGCCCGGCTGAAGTGTATCTATCCACACATTCTCTTGACAATATTTATTAAGCACCTACTACATGTATAATGCACCCCAAAACGCATCTACTATATGCAAGGTACTATTTTTAGCTCTGGAGAGGTGTGTGTGTGTGTGTGTGTGTATACATGGAATTTACGTTCTAGGTAGGGGGATGGCCAATAAGCAAATGGATATTATATAGTGATTAATGCTATAAAGAAAAATAAAACTGGAGGAAGTGTGATAGAGTCACAGAGGGTACTCTTTTAAATAGATCGGTTGAACAGACCTCTATGATACAGGAACATGATAGCAGAGACTGTAAAGGAATAAAGAAGCGAGCTTTGTGTATCCAAGGCTTCCAGGCAGAGGGAAGAGTATGCCATGGGAACATGCTTTCTGTGTTTGACGTTTAGCAAGGAGACCAGCGTGTCAGGAGCAGAATGAGAAAAGGGTATTGTGGTATGAAATCCAGTCTTGGAGGTTACAATTGGCCAGTCTATGTACAGATTTTATTCTCAGCAAGATGGGAAGTCCTTGAAGGTCTTAGAAAAGAAAATTGACATGTGATTTAACTCTTAAAAGATTTATTTTGGCTGCTGGTAATAAAGTATATGGAAGGGAGTGAGAAGGAGAAAATGGGGGAAACACATAGAAAGGCATTGTGAGAGTCCAGAGAAGAAATGATGGGAGTTTCGACCCGGCTGATGGCGGTGGACATGATATCATTTCACAAATCCTGCACGCAATGCCAAGGCCTTGCTGATGAACAGGTTGATGTGGGAGTATGAGAAATAAAGCAGAATCAAGGATGACTGCAACATTTGGGGTAAGTCCAAATTGGTAAATTGAGAAACAGCAGAAGGGTTTTGTTTTGGGGGTTTTGGGGTTTTTTTGTGGTACTGGGGGTTGAACCCAGGGACATCTGTCTCCGAGCTACAACCCCAGCCCTATGTTTTATTCTTTATTTTGAAACAGGGTCTCACTAAGTTGCAGAGGCCTCACTAAGTAGCTGAGGCTGACCACAAACCTGAGATCCTCCTGTCTCAGCCTCCCAAGTACCGGGATTACAAGCGACACCTCGCCTGGCTCTGTTTGTTTGTTTTTTATGGTACTCAGGATTGAACCCAGAGCTTCACACATGCTAGGCAAGCACTGTACCATGGGGCCACAGCCTCACCCCTCCTGTTTTCTGTGTTAATATGTGGCTCAGATGATAAATTGTTAGGTTGTATATTCTCATTTGGGAGGCATATAGCACAATCAAGGCACATGGATGTACAGGGTGAGTTCATGGGAGCGGGTTGTATGAAGCTCTGAACTGTCAGCACATAAAAGGTCAGCAAGATCACGAAGCTGAGTAGAAGCACCTGGTGAATGAGAAAAGAGAGAGGAGGAGAAAGAAGAAAAGAAAAGAGAAAAACAGAAAAGATTCTCATAAACACTTTGAGATTGGGGGGTAGGGAAAAAACATACAAAGAGGAGGGTAGCCAATGTATAGTCCTAAGAAAAAGGGACAGTGGATGGGAATTGGAAGAGAATGGACGTCTGAATGATGTGCAGAGGAAGGGAAGCTCACAATCCATGTTCACTCTACTTTCATGTCCTAAAAGATGTCAGATACAGCCAAGCGTGGTGGTGCATGCCTGTAACCCCAGTACTTGGGAGGCTGAGACAGGAGAATCGCAGGCTTAAGGCCAGTCTCAGAAATTTAGCAAGACCTTCAGCAACTTAGTGAGACCCTGTTCCAAAATAAAAAATAAAATAGGTCAGAGAGTTTAGCTCAGAGGGAGAATGCCCCTGGGTTCAATCCCAGTACCAATAAAAAAGATGTCAGGTTCATGTTGCTATGTTCTAGTTTCCACTTTCCCATTTAAAATAAGTATACAGATGAGACTCACTGAGTGAGAGAAACCAAAATGTTCAGCTCAGTGTCATTAAGCTGTCTGGATCGCTGGTACATACATAAGTCTTTATATACATTAGTCTCTAGTTAAATTCTTGGAAGGCCAGTGTCTATTCCATCCAATTAATCTATGTATGGCTATACCCGTTATTAGTGTTTAAGGCTTGGTAAAGCAAAACAGAAAGAAAAATGGATTAGAAGACGATGGCAAAGGAAAATATGATGGTAAGAAGATGGGAATAGAGAATTTATATTTAATGTAATTAATTTGTATTTAACGTTTGCCTCTGTGAAAGGGCTCATTTTGCATATTCATAAGTTAACAACGTTGATGCTAAAATTTCAAACTTTTCCTAAAGTTACGACTTTCCATAGAAAAATGTGTAATCTTTTGAACCAAATGGATATAAAGACAAAATAAAGGGCACTTTAAAAATACATACTGACATTTGTCCATGTCTCTTGATACAAACTGGTTGTGTGCTGGTATAACAAAAAAAGATAGGAATCAAAGAAAGAATCCTGCAACAGAACACTTTTGCATCAATGAGTGTGTGGGGAGAAAAGGAACAAATTCAGAAGAGAACCAAAGACCAGCCAAATCTTTAGAGGAGAATTTATCAGACAGCTTGCCTTAGGACATGTATTGGAATGCAGCAGAGAAGTGAAACTTCAGGGGTTAGGGGATAGACAGTTCTGCTACAAAATAGAAATTTAGTCTTACTAATAGTACATAAAATTCATAATTCATTAGTGGCTTTAGAAAAGAATATCCCACTGTGGTGTTTCCAACCAACTTTTGCTTACATCGTTTTCCTCTTGAAAACCAGCTAACCCTTTTCTGTTGAGGTTATGTTTAATTGTTAAAATTTCATTGTGCATAATCACTTACTTTGCATATGTTTTATAATTATGCCTGCAATTAATGTTTAGTAATATGGCATAATACATTAGTTCCTCTCCCTACAAAAAAAAACTCCTCTATAAGCAACAAAAAAGTAAATATTCATATGATAAAAAAAATCAGAGTTTAAATGCTCAGTCATATCATAATTTTATTGTTAATGTATCCACTGGAAATTATTATACTGTTATAGTTTAATGGTTTGATTTTGCTTGAATATAATTTGGGAATTCTTTTCTTTTTCAATATAATTGGTTATTGATTTTATACTTAGTAAAAATCATGTTCTAGTGCCTGTTGACAGGCCTTTCCAATTTATGTTATTGCAAGACCTTCTTAAAGTGAACAGAAAGACACAGACCTTGATATGAGAAAAGTGTGTTTATAAATGCTTTCATTAACCCAGATTCACTAATAGACGGTCCCCAACTCACTAATAGGCTTTTTTGCACACAGCCATTTCTAATTTGATTGTTCAGAAGCAGGAATTTGTGTTTCCATAGAAACGATGTTGTATATGATCCCACACAAACTCTCAAAAGCTTGTTTTGAACCATAATATAACTTGAATAATACTAATAGTAAGTGGTTTCTGATACGGTTCTCTAGGGAAGGGGAAATGGATTGGAATGTTTTCTTGAAGAAGGGATATGCCGGGTGTGGCGGCACACTCCTGTAATCCCAATATTTGGGAAGAGAGACAGGAGGATCACAGGTTTGAAGCCAGGCTCAGCAACTAGCCAGACTCAGCAACCTAGCAAGACCCTGTTTCAAAACAAAAAATACAAAGAAGTTGGAGGTTGTGGCTTGGAGGTAGAATGCCTCTGGATTCAATCCCTCATACCACAAAGAAAGAAAGGGGGGGACATCGTTTGGGGGAATTAAAGGAGAATCTGAATTGTTTAAAAGTAGTGCTTATTTTTATGTGTATTCCTTTAAAATTAGTCCTGTAGTGAAGAAAATCCCCAGAATCTGGGTGTCAAATTAATATTGTTAAAAAACTCTTGCCTTGGTAAATTACGTAGCCTCTCTAGGTCTACCTCTACAGTACAATAAGGAAAAATTTAATCAACTGTTCTTCAGGGTCTTTTTTTTTTTAGCTTTTAAATGCTGGATTCTGCCATTGTAGTTTCCGTAGTGAATAAAATATATTGGAAATGGAAACCACAAATAGTCTAGGGACATCTTTTTACTTCCCACACATTGGATAATGCATTGTGTTAATAATGATGGCAGTAATAGTAATAAATTATTGTTATGATTATAATTAAATTATTAGTACAATTAGTAAGGGTATCTGAATTTTACCTAGTAGAGCAATAGTTCTCAGACATGGTTAATAATCAGAATCATTTGGGGAGCTTTTTAAAAAAATAGACATCCTTAGACCCTACCTCAAACCTAATTAAATCAGAATCTCTCGGAGCAGAGCCCCAAAATTGTTCTTTATACAATAGCCTCCTGTGTGGTACTGATGACCGTCTGCGTAGGTGAACAAGCTAAACTGAAAACTGAGCATGATTTATAATTTTCTTAATGAAGGTTTTTTTGTTTTGTTTTGTTGTACTGGGGATTGAACCCAGAGGCATTCTACCACCAAGCAACACCCCCAGCCCTTTTTATTTTTTGTTTTTTAGTTTTTTGTTTTTGTTTTTTGGCACTGGGAATTTAACCCAGGGACATTCTACCTACAAGCTACACCCCCAGCCATTTTCTAATTTTTTATTTTAAAACAGGGTCTTGCTAAGTTGCTAAGGTTGGCCTCCAACCTGCAATCCTCCTGTCTCAGCCTCCTAAATACTGGGATTATAGGTGTGCACCTCACGCCCGACACGTCCCTTTATAAATAGTGAAGATTTTAGATAGAAGATACCTTAATTATGTTCACTCCAGTACACAAAACACCAAAATTTGTTCCTCCTGTCTAACTGTGACATTGTACCTGTGGACCAGGCTCTCCCCCGCCCCCTCCCCTCCATTCTCCTCAGTCTCTGGTAACCACTCTTCCACTCTCTACATCAATAAGAGCAACACTTTTAAGATTCCACATCTAAGTGAGATCATGCAGTGTCTGACTTTCTGTGCCTGACTTATTTCATTTCACATGTCCTCTAGGTCCACCCATGTTGTCACAAATGGCAAGATTTCATACTTTTTGTGGATGAATAATATTTCATCATGTGTGTTACCACATTTTGTTTATTCACTCATCAATTGATGGATTCTTCAGTTATTCTTATTTGGGGGCTATTGTGAATAGTGCTGCAATAAACACACGAGTGCAAGCATCTCTTCAACGTATTTATTTCATTTCCTTTGGATATACACCCAGTAGTGGGATTGCTGGATCATATGGTTGTTCTATTTGTAATTGTTTTTGAGGAACCACCATATCATTTTCCTTAATGGCTCTACTAATACATTCCCATCAACAGCATATCAGAGTTCCTCTTTCTCTACATCCTCACCACTGTTTTATTTATTTATTTTTATCCTTTTGACAATAGCCATCCTAACTTGGGTCAGGTGGTACACATTGTGGTTTAGATTTGCATTTCCCTGATTATTCATGATGTTGAGCATTTTTTCATATATCGCTTAGCCATTTGTATGCATTATATACCTCAAAATAGAAGAAAGGATTTTTTAATGTACTCATAATGAAGAAAAGATTAAAAGTTATAGCAATGGAGATGCTAATAACCCTGAGTTGATCATTATCCAATATATACAGGAATCATAACATCGCGTTGTACCTCATAAGTATGTACAACTCTTATGTGTCAATCAAAAACAAATAAAAATTTTTATGAATTTTAAAAGAGAAGAGGCCTTAAAATTGATTTGTTTTTCAATATTTTCCACATTTTTCCCCTGAAGTTCTGTTTAAACATCAATCTGCAGAGTAAACCATTTCTTCTCAAAGGTAAATTTCAGCTAAAAAGTCCTAATTTTTAAAGTCTGGTGTAATAGAATTTCCTTGTTTAAATGTCCATTGGGAATGTTCAGTGTTAAACTACCCACTTTTATATATCACAAACAAAGGGCATAAAGAAAATGGCAAAGTATGGTCAATTTTAAAGCAAAATGGAGGTCCATATTGCTTGGAGTTATTTCTAATGTGTGAAAATATTTGTGGAATTGTCATTCCTGAGTGTAAATTTTATTATTTAATTATTTTAATTGACAAGTAGTAATTGTATATATTTAGAGTATATACAATGATGTTTATATATATGTGTGTATGTATATTCATTGCAGAAGGGCTAAATAAAGAAAATTAGCATAAGCATTATTCCACATACTTATCAGTGTTTTGTGGTGAAAACACTTTAAAATCTATTCTCTTAGCAATTTTGAGGTGTGTGCTGGGAATCATGCTCTACACTGAGCTAAACCCCCAGCCGTTTTCAATTATGTATTATATTGTTATCATCTATAGTTACCATGATGTAAAATATGTCTCTTGACTTATTCCTCCTTTCTTACTGAGATTCTGTGTTCTTTGACCAACATCTCCCTAAACCTCCAAACGCAGCCTTTGGTGACCACCACTCTACTCTCCCCACCTGTGAATATAACTTTTTTAGATTCCACAAACAAGTGAGATCATGTTGTATTTCTTTCTGTGCCTCTCTTATCTCACTTAACATAATGTTATCTAGGTCCAACCATGTTGTCTCAAATGACAGGATTCTTTTTTCTCTTTTTTAAGGACAAATAGTATTCCATTCTGTATATGTTATGTATTTTATTTATCCATTCATCTACTGATAGACACTTAGGTTGATTCCATATCTTGGCTACACTGAACATGGGAGTCCAGATATCCCTTGACAAATTAATTTCATTCCCTTTCGATACATATATATCCTTTAGTGGGATTGATGGATCGTATGATAGTTCTATTTTTAATTATTGAGAAACTTCCATACTGTTTTCCATAACTACACTAATTTATATTTCCATCAACAGCATACAGTGGTTTGGTTTTCTCCACATCCTCACAAACACTTGTTATTTTTCATCTTTTGATAATAGCCATTCTAACAGGTGTGAGTTGATAGTTCATTAAGGTGTTAATTTGGATTTCTCTGATAATTGGTGTTGGCCACTATGTATTTTTTCATATACCTGTTGGTCAGTATGTATTTCTTTTTTCTTTTTCAAGGTATTTGTTTGTTTATTTATTTATTGCAGTATTGGGGACTAAACACCAGGGGCATACTACCACTAAACTATATCTCTTCCTCCCTCCTTCCCCATCTTCCCTTCCTACTTTTTAAAAAATTTCGAGGCCGGGCGTGGTGGCGCACGCTTGTAATCCCAGTACTTTGGGAGGCGGAGACCAGAGGATCGGGGTTCGCGGCCAGCCTCAGAGCGCCCGCTCTCTCTCTCTCTCTCTCTCTCTCTCTCTTTCTCTCTCTCTCTCTCTCCTTAGTGAGGCCCTCCGCAACTTCGTGAGACCCGGTTTCAAAATAAAGCATAAAAAAAAATAGGGCCGGGGGCGTAGCGCGGAGGTAGAACGCCCCTGGGTTCAATCCCTGGTACCGCAAAAAAAAAAAAAAATTTCGAGACAGGGTTTTGTTATGTTGCCCATGATGGCCTCAAACTTATGATGTCTTCTTTCAAAAATGTCTTTTCATATCCTTTTTCCATTTTTTATATTGTATTGCTGTGTTCTTCTATTGAGTTGTTTGAGGTCCTGATCTGTTTTGGATATTAGCCCATTATCAGATAATGGTTTACAAATATACTCTTCTATTCTATGGGTTGTCTTTCTAGAAAATTCAGTGTCAAAAAGCTTTTCACCTATGTTTCTTTTAGTGCTTTTGTAGTTTCAGGTCTTATGTTTAAATCTTTAATTCATTCCAAGTTGATTTTTTTCTATATGGTATGATATGAGAATCTTAATTTCATTCTTTTGCATATCCAGAAGGTATCCAGTAGATATCCTGTTTCCCCACCACAATTTATTAAAGAGACTGCCCTTTCTCCATTGTGTGTTCTTGGCATCTTGGTTGAAAATCAATTGACAATATACACATGGAACTACTTCTGGGCTCTCTATTCTGTTCCATTTGTCATTATATCTGTTTTTATGCTGTTTTGATTACTATAGCCTTATAGTAGATCTTAAAAATCAAGTAACGCGATACCTCCAGATTTGTTCCTTTTGTGCAAGATTGTTTTGGCTATTTGGGGTCTTTTGTGATACCATACAAATTTTTAAATAGTTGTTTCTATTTTGGTCTGAACTGCATTATGATGTGATATTATAATGCACCAATAAAAGCATAATTTTTTTTGACAAGGACTACATTTAATCTGTAGATTGCTGTGGGTAGTATGAATACTTTAACAAACCATTTTAATCTTTCCAATCCATGAACACGGCATATCTTTCAATTTATTATGCCTATGTTAGTATTGTTTATGAATGTTTTGTCATTCTTCCTGTACATATCTTTTACCTTGTTAAATTTATTTCTATTTTATTATTTTTGTAACTATTATAGAGAAATTTTATAATTTTAATTTTATAAACATCCCAGATAACCCGTGGAAAGAACTTCTTTTATGTTTGTAAGTCTATACATTTTTTCTGCCACTTTTCATACCACTGTATATAGAATTACAACATAAGCTTAAGTACTATATTTTGAAATATAATAAGTTAAAATTTTAAGTAAAGGGTTAATACTTCATACAATATTTGTAGGTTCAGTGTGCATTAATAATACTCAATGAAATTTAGATGTGTTGTTATTTTCCTTGCACATGATAATATTTTCTAATTTTCCTCAAATAGAAATTAACTTAGCTGAAACAGCATTTGACAGTGAAATATTATACAGCTACCACAGTATAATAAAAGTAGTTTTTTGAGAGTTTCATATAACAATAGCAGCATTTTTGACCCAAGAGTCTATTAAATTTAAGGAATTTTGGTAGAATCAGTCACTTCATTAGTTACTTGATATCATTCTTCAAGGATGTAGCCATAGAAATGAAAAAATTTTTAAAGTCCTACTGCTCTGTCACTGTTTCCATCTGTGTCCTCCTTCCTAATGTCTGCGATGCTTCTATTCTACTCCACCTTTCTTCCGTAGGGCCTCCTTCTTACTCGTCTTTACCATTTGCAGAATGGTGACTGCCCCAGGGACAGATGTGCTCACGTGTTCTTTATGTTACCCCCTACCTTGTCCCTTGTTTCCAAGACACATTAAGCATTGCATAGTTGTGACCTTTAAAAAAAAAAGAGTTCTTAATAAAAGAAGAGCAGGGAAGTAACACTTCCATGGAGGCTCAAAGTGCTAGGGTCTAATTTGGTGTTGGCAGGGTGAGATGTTGACAGGACCCCCCCCCCCGCTTTTCTTTTTTTTAAATAGCGATTTCCATGGCTGTGGAATCATAGGAAGGTCCTGAGTGTGTATTTTGGATTTGTCCTCAAATTTCAGAATGCTTCATTTGTGTATACCAGTGTCCCAGCTGTTGCAGACTGTGTAATGAATTAGTATTGGACTCAGAAATTGAGTTTCTGCCAGAGGATTCTGGCAGTAAGCATTCTCCTATAACAACGGAGGAGTGATAGCAGCAGCAACGCCGAGGGACTCCACAGTAGCCTGTCTCGGGATTCAGTGTAATGGCTTAACTTCAACATAAAGATGATCACAGCGAGCAGGGCTTATTGTTCCACTCTGGTGAATGGCCTGTTAGGTGCCAGTTATGTAAATGAAGATAATTACAAGAGAGTGCCAAAATGTGTCCTCCATGAGAAAGTGTGCAGTTCTTAAATAGGTCGTTCTGCAATCCTAAGAAGCCTGCGCAGGGGCAACAAAATCCCCCTTCGATGAGAGGTTTAATATCTTTTGAGACACTGGGAGAAAAGGGCCATTTTGAGCAAAGACCATTTGGGATTTCTCCAAGATGGCAAAGCATCTTTCCAGTGTGACCCTCGGAAATAAAAGTTTTAATTTCCACTTTTAACTCTCTTTCAATAAGCGTTCTTTCCTATGCTTCCTCTCTGATCACAAGTCAAAATTATTAACTTAAAGGGGAGAAACATTAAATTGGAAAGCATTTGACTTAAAAAATGCGTGGTTAAACAGCTTACTTTCAATAACTATTCCTTTGGGCAGATACTTTACATGTTACAAAATTAAAGCCAGTCTTTGAAAGAAATTTTAGCATACTCTCCGTCACAGGAAAAGGTAACTAGGTCTTTATCAATCCAATGGGTTATTTGCTTTTTAATAGTTTTATGTCTCACCTTACATAAAAATTTGCTTCTGGAATGCAATGACATTACTTTTTCATGTTTCAAAATAGAATCATTGCTCTTAAACAAATAGAATTCACTCCATGTGAAATTTTCCTATTTTATAAGGAAGAGTTCTTCTCCGCACGATTTTCATTTACCACACTGTGAATAATTCTTTTTAAAGATCTGAGCAGGACCAATATACTTTAGTAATCTATGTCGTAGAGTATGTAACATAATGAAAAACAAAAAGGCCCAAAAGCAATGCTATTGGGTATGGGTAATTATTTACTTGTTAATCATTACATTTCAAACTGGGAGGACAGGAACATTGCCTGGTTTGTCCACATTTTCACCTCCAGTACCTAACAGAGAGCAATAAATATTAGTTGAATAAATGAGGGAAATATCTGCTATAGTAGTCCCTTTGATTCACTAATTCTAACTGAGCTACTAAAATACATAAGTATATTTATTTAGATGCTGGATACATGCCTTCAGACATCAATTTCTAATAAGAGAAGCAAAGCAAATTCCTCATTAAATTTAGAAAAGACCAAAAAGGAGTGAGAAGGCCAAGTGTGGAGGGTGGAATGAGCGTTCTCACCGCTGTGGTGGGATTGCAAATGCACACAGTCATGCTGAAGGGGCATCGTGATAACATGCACTGAAATTTAACATCTGTATATTATTTGGTTCAACAAGTAAATTTGGGGGGAGATAAATTCAAGACTGCATTATAAGAAAGTTCATTGTGACACTAGCTAAAATTGCAAAAATTGGACAAACTTAAATGTCTTTTAGAAGAGGATTAAATGAAATGAAAATGAGTTTTCTAGGAATTGAAAATAATGGTGTACTTTGATGAATTTGAAATTTTTATTTTTAATTCAAAAAGCTGTCTGGTCTTTGCCTAAATAAGTTGTTTTTGTTTTCTTGGTTTTTGTTTTGTTTCATTTTTTGGTACTAGGGATAAACCCAGGGGCATTCTACTTCCAAGCTACAACCCCAGCCCTTTTTATTTTTACTTGAAACAGGGTCTCCTTAAGTTGCTGAGGGTCTTGCTAAGTTCTTGTGGCTGGCCTCAAACTTGGAATCCTCCTGTCTCAGTCTCCCAAATACTATTATTACAGGTGTGTACCACCATGCCTGGCTAAATAAGTTTTTTTTTAAAGCATAGATGACTTTAAATGCATGGATATTCGTAAGTTTTTAAAAAGTTTTAATAGGATTCTTATTTCATAGGTAACTGAATATTGAAAATGCATGAAAAATACTTGCATTTTTAGGTAAGCAGATTCTTAAACTGAATGACAAAATATTCATATGTGTTGATTCTTTTTCCTAAAGTAATTGAAATTTCTAAGGTAGAAATTTCTCACAATTAATAGTAATTTTCTGTAGTTTAAAAAATAATGAGAGAGATAAAGAACACTATTGTGAAAAAGTTATGGATATATGAAATTTCATATGAATTGATAAGAGGAAATAAATCTTATTTGTGCTAATTTCAGGGTCCCTATGGATCTCTAGTCAGTCATTCAGAGTCATTGATTTAAAGTCTATAGAGGACCTGCTGTGGACAAGTCACCGTAGAGTTTCTTGGAAGGAATGCTAGTTTCATTGCTTACTGTACAAGTTACTTTTCAAATATCTGGAACCAGCTAAGCTGTCCATGTGTTTTACCAGTTTAGCAATGTCAAAGAAAGATAGCTTTAAATTAAATATATTTTGAGTGACTAGGTGCAAGCTACCATGCTGTGCATCCTGGGGACATAAAGATGATTTAGAAACATTAAGAAGGTCACAGTATCAGATGTTAAGGGTAATGGAGTAGACTCAGCTAATACATGAGATGATCAGATAAGGTAGGTGTGTGAACAGAGATGCTGCTTGTGCTAACACAGGGATACAGAGGCTTGCTCCCTGGTTTCAGATTGTATCTGCTTCTTCAACAAGTGGAAGAAGTGTCTTAGTCAGCATCCTCACTGCTATAATCCAAACAACTGACCATACAACTTAGAGGAACAAAGATTTATTTGCTCATACTCTCTTTGGAGATTTTTGGGTTCAGTCCATGTGAGGCCAGGGACTGTGGATCTCAGAGGATGGCGGCAGGAAGCAGAGAGAGGAAGAGTGCAAGGCTTCATTCTCACATCATGGAGGCTGGAAGCAGAAAGCACAAGCAAGGGGAAGAGGAACTAATATAATCCCCAAGGCCACAGCCCCAGGGACTCACCTCCTCCAGCCACACCCTACCTGCCTAGGTTTCCACCCAGATAAATCCACAATGGTGATATTACAACCCTCATGACTTAACTATATCAACCTGAACATTAATACATGAGCTCTTCAGGGGGCACTCTGTATCTGACCATAAGAGCCAGGGACCAAAGTTTTCCTCCAAGCCATGTGTCTGTCTCATGGCGCATTGGAACTAAACTAGAGAATGAAGGCAGAACAGTAGAGGAATATTCAACTTCAGGAACTTTGTTTCCTATCGGGTCATTTCATACAAGAAGTAGCCTTCCTAGGCTTTTCTGTCTTCTAATTATTTAATTCTTATCTACTAGTGGGCATCATTTTCTAAGTGGATATTTTAATTCTTTATTAATACGCATATTTTCTATAAGCTATGTCACAGATAATTAAATATAAGAAATAATTTTAAAATCAGAAGTATTTTCAATCTCTTTGATAGAGTTAAATTTTTTAAAACTCACGATACTAGAGAAGATTTCTAGGACAAATTCCAGATGACTCCATAAAAATTAGATCAAGATAGTTATTTATGTATTACGGTGATGATTATTATCACCACTAGCTTACATCTTATTTTATTGAAAAGAGCACTTATATCACATTATAATGTTCATGACTGTAACATGCCACATTATATACTGATGACAATGTAACATAAATTCAGCAATAACTGAAACAAAAAAATGAAAATACCCTGGGTTCCTCCCTAAAAGGAGTTTGCCCAAGATCTCTAAAATCTAACTTTGGTGATTAGCCTCAAAATGTTACACAGGATAGGTAATTAATACACAAAGAAGTGCTCATGATTTACATTGTAAATAATGTAACCTAAAAATGTGAAATCCTATGACCTTAATATAAATATATTTTTCTTTGATTCATTTGATAAGTACTTTTGGATAACTGTACTACTTCACCAGGAATTCTTCCATGAGTTTTCTGCTTCACTGTGTCAGTTGCCTATGAGACTAGAATGTTGTAAGCTTTGGGAAGAGGATTTATTCAGAGGTCATCAATGGTAGGGATGTAGTCATATAGAAACTTGGAGTGGTACTGGGATTAGAACTTGGAATTTCTGAGGTCTCTTTAGCCACTCTGTCATCTTGTTTGTAAGAATGCTCTAATTTTAGCTTCTGGAGCTTTCTCTTAGAGGATTTGAGCCCACTGTGTCTGCACCTGCACTTCTCAAATGGCTTTGCTTCCCCCCCCCCCCCCCCGCCCCCTGTCCTCCCCTGGGACTGGCCCCCTTAGCATCTGAGTTACAGGTGCAGAGGCTTTCTGCCTCAAGGCCCTTTTCTTCAGATCTGCAGGAGCATTCCCTCCCCCTGGTGCCTCACAGGGTCACAGTCTTTGCCTCAGGGCTCCTGGCTACTGAGCCTCCTCACTGCACAGGGGAGGGTGAATAGAGAACCAACATATTGCATTTTTTCTCATCTATGCCTCCAATTGCAAGAAACTGGAATATGGGAGGAAAAACTAAACTAAAAAGCAAACAAAGAAACTTTCCCCCTGCTTTTCTTGATCTGGTTTTTTCAGAAGCATGCACACTCCCTCCTCCTTGGGAGTGGTCCACCTGTCTTGCAAGGCCTCAGGAGCATTCCTTCTCACAGGAAAGCAGCCCAGCCCCCAGCTCATTCCCCGAGCCAGCCTGTTGAATACAGGCAAGAAAATCTCATTGCTCTTGAGGCCTAAAAACATTTCCACTGATGATGTGAATAGTATGTTTTACCTTTAAATGCAAAACTTGGTATGAAAAATCCTGGTCTTTTGGCTACACACTCAACTGCTTCTTCTCAGGTTGCCAGACTTAATAAATAAAAATAAAATGCATTCAAATGTACTGGGGCATCCTCTATTTTTATCTGATAACCCTACTTCCAACTCCATCAGAAAACAATACATATGATTTAGTGATTATTATAAGATGACACTCTTTTTCTTTCATGTGATTGATTATTAAATTTTTTTTCATCTGTAACCATGATCCTGAATCAAGTGCTTACTAACTTCAGAGTCATTGACATTTAAGGAGGGTAAAATCCCCTTAGAAGTTCCTATGTCTAATTGTCCTCATGAAAAATAAGAGAAAAGAAAATCATTTGAATAGTATCTTGAAATATTTTATATTGTCCTAGTTAGTATAACTGGCAATGCTGTTAATGACTCAGAATTTATTTTGTTCTGTTTATACTCAAACCATTTTTTTACCCAAGTCTTTTACTGCATTAAAGTCTCTTCGGTGGTCCCATTTTCCTGAATACACCTCGTGGGAAGAGCATGGCTATAAACTCAGCTAGATTCTTTATCAGATTCCTGCGCTACTTCAAAGCTACGAGAAACTGCTTGGGCACATAACCTAATATTCTGAGCCTCGGTTTACACATGTATAGTAAAGGAGGGTATCTTGAGATGAAATGAGATAGTATGTTCATGGATTTAGAATCATAACTGGTATGTAATAAGCAATCAATAAACATGAATTCTCCTTTTCCTTATGTTTTCACTGAACCTCCTCCCTTTTTACTTCCTTTTAGTGACAGGCTGTACATTTCTGCATTTCACTGTGATTATATTATACATATTTTAATCTTTCCTCTATATTATAAGATTCTTGAGGTCAGAGTGTATCCTCTATATCAACATGTAGAAGTGATGGAGGGCTGAGGAAGGAAGGGGTATATCCTACAAGTGCATTCATAAATTCCTTCAAATTCCCAGAAGAGATCAAAATACAACTTTCCAAAAATCACAAAACATGAAGCTAGTAGGTTATTTTTTATATCCAATGGAAGATTTTCCTACTTGCACAGATTGCACAGAACTAAATAAAAATTGAAATAAACTTTAGGACTTACAATATGCCCCTTAGTTACAGTGAGCGTACCTATTTAGTAAAGCCACTATAAAACTAAAAGCCAGGATTCATCCTTTGAGGATGACCAGTACCATACACTTGGAAGAACTGATATCCACTAGTGGAATAATATCATTTCAAAAGTCTTCATTGGGAATAATATTACTTTATATTTTAGCTTTTAAAAATACCTTCAAATACACCATACTCTTGGATTTCACAAATCACCTATAGGCAGAGGAATCCTTAGATAGCAATGAGCAAAATCCTAGTAAAGGGAATATATGACAACATATATTCTTTACCTAGAAAGTGAGCATATCCATTTTCAGAACTTAAAAGGAAAACAATATAATCTTTTTATATCTTGAATTTATAAGTGAATAAGAGAACTATCATAGAGCATGTCATCTTTTTATGGCTAAGTGTCCCTATCATCCTTAACCTGGATTCCACCGTGTATTCCACCAACAGCCGATCGAGCTCTTTAGTGTGATTAAGCAATTGTCAACTAAGAGGGGCAAAAGGTGTCTTCTGGGGTCTAGTCAGTTCCCTACATCATACTTTCTCTCCTTTTGGATAGTCAGCCCTGCTCGTAGCACCGGCATCGTAGACAGGTGGTTTTTATTTTGCTGTATTTTAAAAACTAAAGATAACCAGTCCTCAAAATGTACAGTAAAATAAATCATTAGTGACTCCATATCTTCTGCCTTGATATAATTAGAGGTGCCAGGCACCTTGGCCAGGCTAAAAGTTTCAAAAGCTGACTGAGGGTGATGGCACCAGACTCAGCGGTGGAAAAGCCGTCAGTTCTATATATAGACCTAGAGGCAACGTTCCAGGAGACATACATTTACCTCTATGTCATCAGTGTGCGTGGAAGCACATTTCATACTCCAACAGTATTTTAAATATCACCTTTTACTCTATCAGCTACATGTCTCAGAACAGTGCTTATCTCCCTCCCCTTTTCTTTCTCCCCAAATTCTGATCTTTCCCGTTCTCAATAGATAACCAAAAGTTCTTAATTTTCTGAATTATTTGAGACCATACAGTGTGAGGCTGCATGTCAGAGTCACCTGTCCTCCCATCTCTGCGGCCTGTCTTCCCACACGTCTCTTGCCTGTCCTGCCCCTTGACGTACTACTTTCCCATCCCCTTTAGGGACTTTCTCAATTCTCCTATCTATTAAAGTGTCTGTTCCTCCCTATTTTGTTTTTTTTAAAGAAAAAAACAATAACAACAACAATCAAAACTACTCCAACTATAGATCTGTTTTACTTGGGCTTTGTGGAACTTATCACAGTAGTTGTTGGACGCATGCCCATGACCCTCCCCTCACACACCTTGATTCCCCAGTCTCTCTTGTGGGATCTAACCCACTACAGTAATCTATGTGAGGTGATACCTGACAGGTCACATACAGTGCAGCAGATCAGTAAGAGTACTCATTAACCCTTAGCCTCTTTGAGTTTTTGGTTTGAAAATATCATCCATCCTTTCCTTTCTTGTTTTTTTTTATTTTAAAATATATAACAGCTTTATTGAGATATAACTTGCATAGCATATAATTTGCCCTTTTAAAAATGTACCTTTGAGTTTTTTTCCTTTAGTCTGTTCACAGGTTTTGCAAGACTATCTAATTTCAGAACATTTTTGTTATCCTAAAAAGAAACCCCTCACTCAGTAGTAGTCACTCTACAGTCTCCTCTCCCTCAAAGCCCTGGCCACCGTTCATCTACTTTTTATCTCTCTAGATTTACCTCTTATGGACATTTCACACAGTATGTGATTTTTTTTTGCTGACTTTTTTTCACTTAGTCTTAGCATGTTTTCAAGGTTCATCCATATCGTAAGATGGATAAGTTCTCTTTTATGGCCAAATGCCATTCCATTGCCTAGATATGCCATACTTTGCTTATCCTTTCATGAGCTGATAGACATTCGTATTGTTTACAGCTTTGACTATTCTGAATTATATTGCTATGAACGTTCATGCACAACTGCTTATGAGAGCATGTATTTTCATTTCTCTTGGGCATATAGCAAGGGGGATGAACATTTCCAGGAAGTGGTTTCTTTAATTAAATGTATCTTTTTAACTAATACATAAAATAAAAAGCATACAATATTTATGGGGCACCATGTGATGTTTCAATTCATGCATACCTTTTGTAATGTTTAAATCAGGTTGAACATATCTACTCAAACATTTATCTCTTCTTTCCCTTGAAAACTGGTAAAGTCCTTTCTTCTAGCTTTTTGTAATGTATAATATTATTATCTATAGTACTGTGCAATAACACATATGAACTTTTTACTCTTATCTATAGTTTAGTATCCATTGATCAAACCCTCCCCATTACTCCCTCCCATCTACTTTTACCAGCTTCTTGTAACCATCATTCGACTCAAGTTCTATGAGATCATCTTTTCTGAATTCCACTCGCAAGTGAGATCATGCAGTACTTATCTTCGTGTTCCTGGTTTTTTTCATTTAAGATAATGATCCCCAGTTCCATCCATGTTTATCATTTTTATGGCTGAATAGTATTCCATTCTGTATATGCACCACATTTTCTCTCTCCATTTATCAAATGATGGACACTTAGGTGATTTCCATTTCTTGGCTATGTGAACAGTACTTTAACAAACATGGGAATGCAACATATGGATTTCATTTCCTTTGGGTAAACATCCAGTAGTGGGATTTCTGGATCACATGGTAATTTTATTTTTTAATATTTGAAGAAATCCATACTGTTTTCCACAACGGCTGCACTAATTTAGATTCTAACTAACAATATTACATTTAAGTCTTTAATCCATTAGGAATTTATTTTTGTAACTGGTGAGAGATGGGGTCTAGTTTCATTCTTCTGTACGTGGATGACCAACTTTCCCAGCACCATCTGTGGAAAAGATTGACCTTTCTCCGATGCAGGTTCATAGCACCTTTGTCAAAAATCAGCTAGATGTGTGGGTGGGTTTCCTTTCTCCCGATTGTATTCCATTGGTCTGTATGTTTGACTTTGATTACTCTTCTCTCCTTCACAGTTCATTGTCTTTGTTTTCTCTGTCTCATCTCCTCTCAACACAATGCTTCCCAAGCTGTGGGTCTTGAGTCTTCCTCTCCATTCTCTTCATCATCAATCTGATGAGCTTCCTTTGCCTTAACTACCCATCCATCTCTAACTTCTGGGAATCTGTTGTCAACCTGATCGCTCTCAACCTAGATAGAGCTCTGAGTTATTTACAATCTAGTAGAGAAGTCTTCTCTTAGTTATCCTGCCAGCAGGTACACAGCATCGTCTTCTCTCCAAAGGCTGTGATTTGTAATAGAATTGCCCCTTTTCCAATAGCAGCACGGGTGTTCTCTGTCATCTTTGACAACATTTTGGACTCATCATGGACTCCTTCCTATCCTTTACCCCATACTCAATTACTAAGTCCTGCTAGTTTTGCTTTGACAGAACTTGTTATTCTTGTTTTCAACTAACAATGTTTATTGCCTTTTGACATTCAATTAATTTTTTTTATTAAGCAGTACACTCTGAAGGTAGAAACCATGTCCTATCACTTCTTCTATTTCCCCAGGTATGCAACGCTTAGTTCTTTGTTTGGTTTCTGGGACATACTACAAAAATGTTTAGCGAAAAGTAATATTTATGTATTTTATTCTTCCAAATATTTTCCCAAATACTACCTCCCCTGCAATCTTACTTTTAAACTGAAGAGGAAATCTAGAACAGAGGATTCAAATAATGGTTTACATTCAGATATTAAACTATAATTTAGTAGCCTGTATTTTCAGTTAATATCTAATATGCCAGTTGAAAATATAGCAATATAACAGTAATGAGTCTTCAATCCATATCCAAACAAAAAATGTTATTGGTCTCATAATGAAAAAAAAATTGCTAAGGTATGTGAGAAACAAAAAGTAAATTCAAAGATTGTTTGGGAAAAACAATATATTTTATAGCAGAAAGAGAAATAACCAAGAAAATGCACACAAATCATTGTAGTTTCTGGGACATGTAACACAAAAGATAGAGGTGGTAAAACCTCTATCTTTATTAATTTTAATAAAGTTGGTTCCAGTTCATCTTTACCTTTCATACTTAGGAATTTTAGGGTCAGACAGAATTCCATAGTATGGGAATAAGAATTATAATTAGTCCTTATTGATAATGGTGTCCTTCTATGTGTGCTAGTAGCAAGTCATTATCAGTAATAGTAGAAGAGTGAAGAAAATGGACATATGGCTACTGGGCTAACTGATGTTATTTATGCAAACTGTGGAATGCCAGCTCTGATGAAGAGAATGTGTCTGTAACATTAAACTGAGTGTGTGATTCTAGATCTGAATAAAACCAAACTTGCCTTAGCCATTAGCGACTACCAAGAGGCATATTTCATGGAACGGTTTCAGAGGTCTTCTGGGGGTTTGGAGCTGTACTGTGTACACAGAGTATTAAGTTTAGACCTGAATCTTGAGGACTTTATTATTAACTTTGAGGATCCATTCCAGCATGGATTCAATACCTCGATCCTCTCTTCTTTAGATCTATATCATGAATGCTAAGCCAAAAAAACCCAACTCTGATTGGTAAATATGCTTACCAAGTAATTGCTCATTCATCATATCATAAAATAAATGATTTTTGCCTTCGACTTAGCTTCCATGGTGATGCACAATATAAATACAATACTTCCACATATTTATTCTCTAACTTTATTTAAGATGTACTGTAAAAATAAATTATTTAAAAAATGTTTTCTAATACTTATTTTTTTCAACAAACTTGGTGTAATTATACATCAGACATCATAAAATGAAGGGTCAATAGCTACAGATGCATAATTTCGCTCTGATAGATTGCTGTTTGAAAATAGGTTATGACAATTAGATGATTAATTTCCTTCTATTAAATAGCATTATGAGACTTCAGATTACATTTATCAGTATATTTTCTTCAGTGGGAACATAATAGGAAGAAAGACCAAACAGAATAGGAATTCATGGCCTTTGTCGAAGGATCTGAACATACTTTTCATCAACTACACTTGGGGAAAATAATTAGAAAATGAAATTCTGTTTGAAAACTTATTTTATGCTCAGCATTCCAAGTAACATGTTAAAGACATAATATGTTAAAGGTTAAAACATACGAGCATGAGGCACAAAAATCTGGATGTCCTGCTGGCATTTTTTTTTTTTTTTGGTTCTGGTTATCTGCAAAGTATACACCCCTTGTCAGTCTAACTAGGGAGTGCCTGTGTAAACATTCTTGTTTCGCCTGTTCCACATAATCGTTTCTTGTATCATATTTCTTCTGACCTCGCTATCTGAAACCAATTACAGGAGATCCATTTGGGCTGCATCTATTTTCCTAAGAAGCCCAGGCAGCAGTGTTTTTCTCAGAGATGAATATCAACATCAAATATGCTTCTGAGTGCTTTGTTATTTATGTTTCAGAGAGATTTTGTAGCCTTCAGCTCTCAAGAATGTGTCACGCTGTGCTGTTTATACATCGAAGATATTAATGGGCGTAGATGTCATTTTTCATTTTAATGTCTCAAATGCAACAGGCTGATAGGTTAAGCATTCCTATTTTTATGGGGAGAGATATGAGTGATGTCTGTTTTCCCCCAAAATATACATATATTTATTTTGAAAAAAAGAGAGAGAGAAGTTCTCTATAAACCTTAGCATACTCAACATTTTTGGTTTTAGTGGGTATTTCTAAACAATTCACAAATAATTTTATTTCTGGGGAAAGTTTTAAATGTTCCTCCAGGACGGGGTTGGGGAGGTATTTATCTGACCAGTTCCAAAGTTTTTCATCTTAAATTCTCACAATGACGTACGCAGTCGAATTGTTTTTTGTGAGGTTCATCACTAATATAAAGTTAATATTACTAGAGAAGAATGACATGCTAGAACTCTGCTTTTCTTCAAAAGTTTAGTTCAGTTAAAATTACACAGCAACTATTATGACTAATGTTTTCAATAAATATTTTAAAGTAAAATGCACTCATTTTTGAAAAACATGTACATTCACACACCTCTTCCACTAACAAATTGTATACCTTTAATCTATTTACATATATTTTCATTCTTTTTAAAAATATTTAATCTGATCCCGATTTTGAAAATATCCTATCTTAATTTTCTTTAGTTTTACTAAAATTAGATAATTTCATTAAGTGCACCCTTAATTAGAAACAAATGTGTTTTGGGAAACTAGATATGTTTGGCTGCCTTAGAAATCTCTTTCTTGTTGTTCATTTGAATCAGATTCAGTCATTATTAAAGGAAATTTTGTAAACAACTTTTGCCTTTTTTCTAAATTAATTTGAGGAGGGAAAATGACCATATAAACACCCAGTTGACTTACAGAACTTTATGAATGGCTCTGGGTTTTATCTTTTCTGTTTATTAATAGAAGTGGCAAGTGATTTTCAAATTATTATTTTATATAACTTGACACCCAGTATCTTATATTGATGGAAACGTTTTATCTCATAATCTTTCATCTTTTGAGTGGCTACAATAGTAAATTACAAAGATGAGCTAAACATCTCTGAACAATTGTTTATTGAAATTCAGTCCCAAAGTGTTACCCAGAATACTGGAAATAAAAACGTCATATGAAGCATGCAGTTAGAATGCAAACTGCCAGAGATTTCTGCTTATGAGTCTTAAATCATCCCTGATCTCTTGGAATTGTTTTTTGTTCTCCTACCTCTTATGTTTACTATAGCAATCTCTACTGCTACCAAAAGAATGTTGAAATGGGCAAGTAGTTATTTTTCATAAGCGTTTGTATTGGAAGATGACCCTGCACTATTTTAAAGATAACTGTAAACACATGTGAAAAACTACTTTAAAAGTAGAAGTGTGTTTTACCAAGCTATCATGCAGTGTTTCACAATTATTATTACTCCTTTACCACAGTGTATATGTGTGCTTTGGGCTAGTGATATTTTCATGAGCAAAAGTTTTAATATAACTAGTTTTCTAGTGTTTTTTAATAGTCATTGGACATTCACATATTCTATTGGGTTAGTCATTTGGGTTGAGATGAAGTGATGTAATACAGGGTATTGAAATGGACAGGGTCCTACTCTTGGAAGGCGAAAGCCCGAGTTTTTGACCAAGTTCTGTTACTGTTTTGTGACTTTAACCAAGTTATCATAGTATTGGTTTTTCTGTTTCTTGTCTACAAAATAAGAAAGCGAAGTGACGCAATGTCTAAGGTTTTATCCAAATTTAGAATTCAGCAGTTCTACTAGTAATAGTTGATTAGATTTTAGGATAGTATAATAGTATAGAGCTCGATCAGGTGTTGGTGGAATACATAATGAAACCCAAGTTAAAGATGATGGGGAGACACTTATCCACAAAAAGAGTCCATGTTCTGTGATAGTTTCTTACTCACTTATAAATTCAAGATATAAAAAGATTATATTGTTTTCCTTTTAAGTACTGAAAAGTGGCTATGCTCACTTTAAAAGTAAAGAATCCTTCAAGATGGTGTCAGTATATTCCCTTTACTAGTATCTTACTCATTGCTGTCTAAGGATTCCTTTGACAGAATAGAGATAACATGGCCCCGTGAAACACACGCCAGCCAGGAAGCCAGGAGACCTTGAACAAAGCACTCATCAATTGTTTTGTGACTTTGGACAAAGCAACTGGTTACTCTAAGCCTCATTTTTCCTGTTTGTTAAAAGGAGAGGATCAGATTAGATGATTTCTAATATTGCTTTTAGTCCTAGTCATGTATGATTCCAACATTCTAAACTGTGTTCATTAGAATTCTTTAAGATAACAAATGAGTACAGAATTTAAATCAAATTAAAACTATATATGTACAAAACAACCGATCAACTGAAAAGGAGGGAAAATGAGTATATGAAAAATAAGCCAGCTTTGGATTTTGGCCTCAACAGGGAAAATAATTGGTTGATTTTATTTTGTAAGTTTTTACATAGACATAGCCTAAATCACACTATAGTGATTTCCATTTGAAAAATTCATAGTTATTTTATAAGCTGCAATTAAAAGAAGAGATGTATATTATTTAGAATATTGAGTGAGATACTTCAGTGAGTTTTGTGATAATAAAGGAATAACAGAATGAGTTTTTGTTTTTTCCTCGAACTGAAGTCTTATAATAAATTGCCTGAGTTCACCGGCATATGCCATCCTTAGAAATATTTGGTTTGACTTGTGGTTACTTGAAAAGTTTAAAAAACAAAAGGCAAATCATTGTGAGTGAGTGTGCCTCCAAATGTGAAAAGCGTGCTTTACAGACCCTGCCAGATCCTGCTCTGGGAAGACAAATCAGTGTTGTTAGGGGATGGTGCTAGTGCCTTCAGTTTGTTTACTTTGGTTTCTATGTCTGCCTGCCTTCTCAGAAAACTTGCTTGGAGCCAGACTGTAGCAGCCCTCTCTCTGTCTTTTCATAATTGATCAGGGGATGACTGCCTTCCCTGAGGGTTAAGACGTGGCAACTTTTTCTGTTTGCTCAGCATCTCAATGCAGTAGTTCAAACATTGTTCACACCAGCTGGCAGTGTAATGCCATATGCACATCTTGTCAAAGCAACTGTTGTCATGGATACTAGAAACTCTCTTAAAAACCAGATCATTGATTCCAATCAAAATTGTACTTTTTATCAGCTGAGAATCTTAATTATTATAGGACAGTATTGATCTCGTGATGTTTTCCCATTATGAAAAAAAATTCTCTTGTGTTCTGAAACAGTGAATAACAAAGTAAGGCAGTGATTTATTTTAGTTTTATGTGTTGAAAAATTTCTCCTCACTAGTGGTCATGGAACTCAGTTGTTAAGAGAGAAAATGGATTTTTAAATAGTCTCACAAAAAAGTTTTTTTAAAAAAAATATTAGTTTCTACTGCTACCTTTAAAACAATTTCATATGCATTTTGTTTTATGGCACTAGTTTTTATAAATTCATATAGTACATTCACCAAACTGTCCCTTCTCCAATAAATGAAATGCTTACAGTAGTTTCTTATATTAAGTTTTATTTTCCTGAGTGAGTAAGAAAACATAAAAATAAATGAAAACATCTTCTATTTTGATTGGTATTCTGTCACACATAGAAACAAACCTGATTGGTTGAGTGGTAATTTCTTTGTTCTCTGATTTTGCTAAGAATGCAAATGAAAACCACTCAATTTTATTTGGCATTAAAACTGCACTTTATTTTGTCAGAGGAGAGGTTTCCCCTTGAATTGTAAGTACAAAAAAAAGTGTTTTTAATCTTTAGTGAAAATCCTTATTAATTCACTTTCAAGATAATCTGATGTTGATTTGTCAAATTTAATTACAGCTTCCGGTAACACTTGAAGTCTACTGCTTTTGCTTCAAAATTGTAATATGAAAATGCAAATTGAATGATAATTTAAAAGGGAGTGGGCATTTTAGTTGAGCACTCAAAGACAAGTTCCTTGTGGAAATGGGGTTATTGATGCAGTTTATCATTTTTTCTTTATGCACTTTAAACAAATTAAATTTATTTCCTGCAGGATTACATGCATCTCCATGATTTTTAATAAAGTTGTATACATGTGTTTCATGAATGTTTTTGCACATTAGAGGAAAAAAGAATAATGACTATAAAGGAATATGAGGGTTCTCATACATATTAACTGAAGAATAACTGATAACCAATTTAACTTCCAACAAAGTATATAGATATTGTTCTCTTTTTATCTCTAGGCTCTCCAGGCAGCAAGACAACTTCTCTTACAGCAGCAAACAAGTGGGTTGAAATCTCCTAAAAGCAGTGACAAACAGAGACCACTGCAGGTTAGTGAAGCACGCCTATCCTTGGGGTCTTATTTTAAAGATGTTTGTGATAATAACATGCACAGATGCAGTTGTATATATAGAGGAAATTAATTACCATTTGTATAAGTAGGTAATTTTAATCCCAAAAGATAATTCATTCTCTTCTTAGAAGAGAAAATATTCTTCTATTAGCATAGATTTCAAAGGTTTCCAAGTTCACTTCTTGCAAAAATTACATAGGATCCACATAGGGTCTACATAGGTATAAAGAATTTTGTGTAAAATTCCCTGGTAGGATTTTAATAGGTTTTTATTCACACATAGGGGAAAAGGTGAAAATTCTTCCTTAAAAGGAAAGTCATAGTAAAGTGTTGTGGAAGGAAACAAAGCGGTCTTCGACACCCCTTCTGCAGTTGTATCCAAGTGATAAATTCAGAAAACCTCCAGGATTGCCAAAAAAGCTGTTTGAGTTTGCCAAGGAGTTATTGCTGTCCCTACAGTTATAAAAACACATTCTGGAGTTTGTTGTCCTTACTCACTATATTTGTCCTCTGAAACTGATAGTATGTATGTCTTTTAAAGTAACTTTTTGTTACAGAATATAACCATTGTTGTACATAGTCTTCTTAACCAAAATATATGGAACATTTTCTTGGGGGGAAATCATTTTTAAGGTGTATTTTTCAAATGTTCAAAAGATACAGTCCGGAGTTGCATAAAACATCTCTCAGAGTGTCCATCAGCTTTACTGAGAGATAAGCAAAGCTTTTCCTGAATTATGTGTTACATATATGTCTCATGAGGCAAGTTTAGGGTTGTTGTTTTTTCTTTAAGTAAACATCTCTATTGCTTTATCTTAACGAAACAATCTTTTTTTTAATGGCCTAGCTGTCTGTTTTTATTTTTAGACCTATTCACAGATGTTAGCAACTAAGTCACCCATGATGGTCTTCTCATGTTTAGCTTGTATGACAAAGAATTAGAAGCTACCGATCCAGCACAATCCAGATATTACTTATCATCTAAAGACTGCATTCAAATTATGTTCCCTAAGCAAGCTTGAGATGAGCATGTATTTTTTTGCAAACAAAGTTATTTGTGGGGAGTGGGTGGGAAGAAAGGGACTTGGTTTTAGGCGGTGTTCAAGAGTGTAAGGTACAGATGTCTACCACAACTGCAAGTGAAAGTTTTACTGAATCTGCCAGAATTTAAGATTCTATAATTCTTTTTCTCTTCCAAAAGAAATTTTGCATTCTTTTATTTTTAACTAATCAATAATCCTATGACATACTTTCCTCACCATCATATCCCTCCCCAAGTTATAGCAACAACTATTTCCACAGTTATCTGCTTCCTTGAGTCTCTTCATGCATTTACATAACAGAGAAAACTGTGCATAGTGTGTAAGTCTCAGAAGGCAGCAAATGAAATGGTCCAGACTAGAGCTTCACAGTGGTATTTTTGCTTTCTTGTTGATGTAGAAAAGGAAATTTAGATGCTGGTAACATAAGCCAAAGAGAGGCAAGACGCTATTGTTTTGAATATCTGAGAAACACCGCTTATTGTTTTAATTCTATCTTACCATATTTCTTGACAAAATAGAGGAATTCTCAATTGCTCCTTCTTCTCCAAAGCTAAGTCCAGTAGAAGTTTCTTTATTGCTGGTTACCAGGGTGTCTCTGGAAAGAATGGCTGGGCTTTAGTTTTTCTACATTTTTGTCGTTGTTGTATTGGAAGTCAAGATTTGATAGTTTGATTAACTAAAATATACACAGTTTTTCTTAAAACACATGCATATTATGTGGAAACATTAATGGCTCTAAAATAAGAAGTTGTTCATGTAACGATTGTTATATAAATACATTTTGAGTACAAGTTCTCAATGTTGTTATTTCAGCAGGAAAGGGTAATTAAAAGTATTGTAAATACCTATTAACAGTTGCGGTTGCTGATCATACTACAAGACTTTTATTGGGTCACTTGTATTTACTGTTTTGTGATGCATCTTAATCTGAGTATATCACCATTGTATAGAGTACAAAGCTGTAGCATTTTAGTATTGTTTGTAATTTAAATGGGATCTCATGCTAAAATGTTAGAGGAACATGTAGTTGGTTTTTATGAATGAGAATTCAGAAATAATGATTGAAGACTTATTTGTTCACCAAAACATACACTGTAGGTAATAAAACGTGAACCGAGATTTTTAGTATTTCTTGGTACTTGATAAGCTTAGCAACTGTAGACATGCTGAGATTGTATTAAAAATCTAATAAAAACCTAACAGCATTTCATACTAGCTTACACATCTGTTGTCAAATGGGGATATTAGGATAATGCTTATCCTTGTGTCTGCAAATACTATTTAGCTTGAGTTACAATATTTGCCACTTGGGTTAAAAAATGGTAGAATATTTTTGTTAAAAATTTTACTCTTAGCTAGCTGGGCATGGTGGCACACACTTGTAATCCCAGTACTTGGGAGGCTGAGAGCGGAGGATCCGGGTTTGCGGCCAACCTCAGCTATTTAGTGAGGCCCCCTGCAACTTAGTGAGACCCTGTTTCAAAATAAAAAATAAAAAATAGGACTGGAGGTGTAGCTGAGTGGTAGAATGCCCCTGGGTTAAATCCCCAGTACCACAAAAAAATGATAATTTTAATCTTGTAATATGAAATTAACATTATAAAAGTTTTCTTTATGATTCTCTTACAGTTTAAGGTTTCTTATTTTGTTTCGTTTGTTTGTTTGTTTGTTTGCAAACAAGAGTTTAACCAGACTTTTATAATAGAGTCAGTAGAGGTTATCTTTTACATTTCTAAAGGATAATTGAAAATGTTTCCAAATCTGTACTTGTCAGGCAAGGTATTTGGTGTTAACAGATAAATGAGGAGTTTTACCATATCAGACAAAACATCTTTAGCAGACCAAAAGAGACACTTTATATTTTTTATTTTAAGATACAGCTTTGATAAAGAACTATCTTATAAATTTCAAAAAAATATTTTAAAAACTGCTTTGATGGCTCAAGTCATAAGAACAATATTCAGTTGCTTATTATCACTCATCTGAATTTCTTAAAATGTTAAAAAGTGGTGGACAGATTTGAAGTGTAACATGATATAGAGTCTATTTCTAGCACACCAGTTTTAATATGCTATGGTTTTTAATTTATATTTTTTCGGCTTTTTGTGCTAAAGATGGTATAGATATTAGGATGTCTCCTGCAAAATGGAAAGAAAAAATATCACACCTGACAAGCTTGAGTACCAATTGTAGTAGTGACTTCACACCTTCATGCATAGGTATCTGAATATATGTATTGGAAACATGTTTACATATTTTCTTCATTCAGTGAAACACCAATTGAATAGGTCCAATCAGTAGGCACATTGATTAATGAGATATTGATGAATACTATATAAAGATTGTGATGCAAATGGGAGCTGATGTTAACCTAAATGTTACCAGATGTTTCTTCTTAATAGTCTTACTAGATATTCCAGAAAACATACTCTAATAATAGAAGATGACCTTTCGTTTTGTTTTATTTCTACGCTTAGCATTCCTGGATTGATATACCCATAGCGATCTATAGTGGGAAAGTTAGCCAAAGAGATATTTAATGTTTTCAATTTCATTAAACTAATTTCTAAGTTAGAAAAAACAGTCACACACACACACACACACACACACACACACACACACATACATACTCTACATGTACACTTTCAAAATCTGTAAATTTAAAAATATACTTTGTAAAATCCATTATCAATTTTCTAGCCTATGACAAATCTACTTAGTTTAGATAGGAAAATTGGTCGCACTGTTGTTCTTGTTACATTTACAGCCAAAAGACAGACTTGTGGTTCTTCAACAGCTGTGCATAGCAGAGACGTTCATTTAAGGTAAATGCCATTGCTTTGCTATCTTAGATGAATATTAGTATATAGCATTGCAATCACTTCCTTCATTGTAGGCTAATATCTAATATAAAAAGTTCCTTACCAATACATAATTTAAAAATATAAAAATTTCTATAATTCTCTCTTAAAAAGTTAAAAAACGGAATAGTAGTAACAAAAGTGAATTAAACATTGGAGTTTTATTCTGATTCTGCCACAAAATAAATATGTAAGTCTGAGGAAGTCATAACATTTTAAAAATAAAGCCTTTGGGCTAACTGATGGATTCAATCTATGGCTAATAATTTATTTTGTTTTGAAGTAAGTGATAGGCATCTTAGTTTTTTGGGATTAGGTATAGCTTATTGGATATTAGCTTATAAATTAAGGATTATGAGGTTTTTTTATTTTTCATTTACAAACCACTTTCTTACTAACCTGCCATGGCCAGAAATAATGCTTCAGAATCACAGAATTAAATGCCTTATGTATGGAAACAATAGTTATGCACAACACATAGGGAAGCTTTGTTTTGTTAAATGCCTTGAAATAATATCGTAAATTGCATTTAAGAAAAATGCAAACTACATAAAGAATTGTTTTGTTCCTTATGTATTTTTATACTCTACATTTAAGTATGTTTATACTCTACACATTTAAGTATGTTGAGCGTCATTTCTACCTTCTACTCCTTCATTCTAAAATGTTAAAAGTAGCATCAGTAAATAAAATCAGACTCTGTAATAACATAATCAGTGATCCTAAGATTTCATATTCTATATTAAAAATCAAGAATAAGCTATAAAATTTATAATTTTATAATGCATAAAATATCCTGGGGAGAAATACTAATTTCTGAGGGTTACAGAATCAGATGTTGCTAAATATGTTTTAGGAAATGATAAAATTCCATTTATGTATTAATAAAGAATGAAATAAAAAAATTTTGGTACTGGGAATTGAACCCAGGAGCACTGTACCTTCCACCAGCCCTATTTTATTTTTTTATTTTAAATGAGGGTTTCACTAGGTTGCTAAAGGCCTCACTAAATTGCTGAGGCTGGCCTCAAATGTACAATCCTCCTGTCTCAGCCTCTCGAGCACTGGGACTGTAGGCATGTACCACCATGCCCAGCAAATTGAATATAAATATTCTTAATATTAATTTCTAGTGTATAAGAATTAGAGAAATGCCAAGATACATTTTGTTCCAAATACTTAATTCAGCATTATCAGGAAATTTATAGGTTTGAGTAGAGCAATCTTCTGTGATGTAGAAAACTTACAAAGAATTTTAAAGATATTCTTTCTATTTATGTTTTCAGCATATAAAAAATAAGGAGTAAGTCTAATAGAACTGTTTCTTCATCATAAAATTAGAAGAATTTTAATTTACAAACTGTTAAGGACAGACAGTGCCCTTTGTGGTCCTGACTTAAGTTTCAGTGGAGAGTGTGTCCTAAATGGCAGCATGAAACAGGCAGATTTACATTCATCTTATAAAATACAATCTTTCAACTATTGTGATCTTTCCACCCATGGCCAGCTGCTCAAGGCCACCCTGTTAAGGAGAGTCGGGGCGTACACCCAACACTGGAAAGCTTCGTACATGACCAATTCATGGCATGTAGGAGAAAGAGCCTGTGTCTCAGGTCAGAAGCCTGCCTCTTCCATTAGTAAGTCTGACTTTGGGTAACTTGATCATCTGGGGCTTATTTCCTCATCTCTAAAATGGAAATAAAGGTAGTCGGGCATGATGGCACATGCCTGTAATCCCAGTCTGTGGGAGGCTGAGACAGGAGGATCACAGGTTCGAAACCAGCCCCAGCAACTTAGCACCTAGCAAGATCCTGTTTCAAAATAAAAAATAAATTAGGTGTGTATCTCAGAGATAGAATGCCCCTCCAGTCCCCAGTAAAACACACACACAGACACATACACACACAGACACACACACACACACACATAATAATAATAATAATAATAATAATAATAATAATATAAATAAAATGATAATAAAGGCATCCACCTTGCAAGATTGTTGTAAAGATAAAAAGAATACTGTCTAAAATATCTAGCATATATTCTTGGTTAATGAGTTAATAAGTCCTTGCCCTTATGATAGACTCCAGGAAGTTGATATTTAATCCAATTTTATAATCTATATTCTATAGTATGGTTTCTTTCTGTTATTCAACTATAACATTTCATTATTCTCAGATATTCTAATGATATGAAATATGTTCAAGTTCGAAGAAAGTTCTAGTGAGTATGTCAGGGACTATGAGAGTGTTCCTAACTATGGGATCAGTGGTATGCATACTTCACACTCACCACACACAAACATCTGTTAATATTTATGTCCCATACTAGACTGTAAGCTACAGAGGGGACCCTGACTGTTCCACTCACCTCTAGTAGCTAGCATGGGTACCGTGGAATAATAGATTACAGTGAACAGTTGTTCAAACAATAAATAGGGAAATTGTGCTGTCAAGAGTAAGAGGGGGTTGGATTCATTCATTCAGTGTACATTGAATGGTTATTGTTGTAATGTTCTTAGGGTCTTACGATTCAGTTAAGGATGTATTGAGTACTTGTATACAGAATAGGACGGAGTGTATGTGATGTAGAAATGGGAAAAGCAGGAAGTACAGTGAGCATTTAAGAAAAAAATGATCAATTCAAGCTGAAGTGATCAGGGAAGGCAGTAGAGATAGGAGCATTTGTATTGGGTTTAAACAAAAGGAATTTGGTAGATAGAGAAAGGAAAGACATTTTTTGATGGAGAAAGATACCATCAAAGATGTAAAGTTAGGAAACTGTGAGACGTAGTTAGGTGAGAGTAAGTAGAAAGTAGTTTGTTTTAATCAACATAAAGATGTCATAGTAAAGGAGTGAATGGGTTAGAGGGCTAGAAATACATGTCTTCAATTGTATAGAGCCCAAGATGCCAAGTTAATGAAAATGTAGGGTACAGTTTGGGTAGCTGGGTCTATTAAAGGTTTTTTCTTTAGGAGAAAGTGATATGACTGTTGAAGTGTTTTATGATGATCTAATAAGCAATGGTACATTTGGAGGATGTCTTCAGGCAAGGGAGTAGAGGGATCTGGAATAAGATGATCCTTTTAAAACTGTTTAGGCAAGATGATGAACTGAGTATGGGACTTGTTGAGTTTGAGGTAATGGCGAGACACAGAAAGTAGAATCATTCAGCTTTCAGATGAGATGTAGAGCATTCAGGGTTGTGTGGCTTTAGACAGATAATTTGGCTTTTAGAAAATTGTAAGGAGAGCTTGACAGAGAGGTCAGAACTAAAGACAAATATTTATGGGATAATCCAGATGTGATATATGAATCTGCGGGAGGAGGAGAGATTTTTGAAGAAGATAATTTGCAAAGAGGAGCTCAGTCGCATCCATATATTTAGAGCAAAAAAAGGAAAAGAAGCAGAAAGAAAAGGAGAATAGAGCAATCAAATTAAAACTTAATTTATTAAGGAAGGTCAAGGAAAGAGTTTCTCAAAGACAGGGCCTGCCAGCTTTATCAATCAATGTCCACAAAGACAAGAACCTTCAGGCATGAACACCGTCTGGCTGAGTTGCAACATTGGTGTTTTTAATTCCCCTAGTCTTTTATTGTTCACTAGTAACTCCTAGGATCTGGAATGCTAACATGGTCAACAGTGAAAGGGAGGAAATCATACTTTAGCGTGAATGTTAAACAGAAGATAGATAATTACTAAATGTACTTTTGCTTCTCTACTTGCATATTAGTTACTGAATTCTGACAATTTAAATACGGAAGAAAACTGCTTGGTCAGAGGTCAAATTTTCTTTTCTTACCTACCCCAGTACTTGCTTCTGTCTGTAATCCATTAGGATTTTAAGTCTGTATTCCCTTGACTTCTCTACCTTAACTAAAGTGAGAGCAAGAAAGAAATAGAACATTAATATTGTTATGGGAGCTCTCTGTAGGATTTAAGACTTAGGCTGTGAATTTTATCTTAAGATGTTTGAAGGTGTTGTACAAGCTAAATTGAATGACAAAGTGAAGAACCGTGTCAGTACACGATTAAAGACAAAAGGTAAAATTATTTCGAATTTCACTTCCATTTAAGATTCTTTGTGTTTCCTCTATGGATTCTATCCATGTCTTCACATCGGCGTGCAGTCGACATTTCTACTTGGTGTTCTTAATACTTCTCTGCTATCTTCCTCTTTTCAGCTGTATTCTTCTCTCTCATTCTCTTCTCTCATCACATAATCTCATCCATTTTCACTTTTCTCTTCTTCTCTTGGTCGGATATGAAGAAAAAAGAAACATGAAATGCCTATAACTCTTTAACTCTGTCTTGAACCTAAAAGATATTCTAACATATCATTTTAGTAACAAAATAATAAATCCACGCTACTTCTTCCCATCCAGTATCCGGTATTTAATTATTGTCTTGCTTTGTCCCAAGAATACTTTCCCTTAGGATACCTTTTAAGCTACTTAGCTTTCACATGAAAGCAATTTGACTTCTTGACTATCTCAGCAACTTAGAAGAACCTAGAACATCTAGCATTTCATTTAGTGCTAGAAAATCTCCTGTGACTTCTGACATTTGTAAAATGTTTTTAAAGTCAGGATAGGAGCAGTTTAATTGTACATTAAATCCATTGGGCACATTTTTCCAGAAAACTCATTAATATCTAAACTATAATTACTATAAGGGTTATATTAAATGGCCAGTTCTAAGTAATCTCAGGTTGTGCTATTTATTATTTTAGTAATGCTGATTTTGGCAACAAAGCATTTGAAAAGATTGATCAAATGTGTAATGAATTGTTCTTAAAAAACAATTTAAGTCACCCTAGCTTAATATGAAAATCATATAAGTACATTATGAGAATCCAACAGGATTTTAAGTTAAACTGTGGTTGGGCACTAAGTTACTTTTCCCAAAGGCACTTAATGAATGCTAATAAATTGCTATAGTGCAGTGGATTTTTTTTCCAAATGAAAATTACATTCTCTGATTAGAGGGGGCAGAAACCACTCATGAGAACTAATTATAGTAGACCCTTGACATTCACAAGGTGTGTATCCTGAGGTCTTCATGAATCCTCGAAATCAAGAAATCCCCATTTCAAAAATATGGAGAGGTTTTGTGCAGACTTGCTTTCAAAGACTGTCCTCATTCTGAATCAAGCTACCATTGCCTTGTGCAAAATGTAATGCACATTAACAACTTCACAACTTCCAATTCAATTTGTTATGTATTTCATCTCAATATTTTATAAAGAAGCAATTATTTTATTCATATCACAGTTTCTTCATATCAGTGAGAACAGGTAGAGAACAGACAGGAGAGTAGAATTAGTTCGCCTGCATGAGAGGTCAACAATCTGAAGGACCAGATCAGCCTCCAAGCATACTCGATTGTTTCATGACTTGAAGAATTACACAGGTGTGATGTTTCGGTACTTGGGATCATAGGCAGATAATCAGATGAATCCTCAATAGCTATGAATTGTAAGCCTCCGTGCTACTAGATCTTACAGTCTGTCATCTGTGAGGGAAATCCAAAGTCAACCATCAAGTTCCTCCTTTCCTTATTGATAATTTATTGAAGAATTGTTTGCCTCCATATCTTTAAATTTTCCTCTTTCTTAATTGTAAGTCTCCACCCACATCAATAAATTACCTGGAATGACCCTTCCAGGGACATAAAATTCCTGACAGGCTCTTTAAGGGCAGAAGGGGACACAGTGTCTTGAGCATGAAAAGACCTCGCAGAAGTTAAGGGGATGAAGCTTTTAAGGACTGCTGACTGTTGACAAGTTGGGCCCAGGTTTGGCTTAAAGGATTTGGAGGTTATTTAATTTTTTTTTTTTTTGGTCATTTGGTCATGCCTATTTTTAAAGGTTTATCAGGATGCACGTTGAACGTTTAATACTTAGTAGTTAAGCATATCAGTAGCACAAAATATACAGAAAACTCCTTTGCACAGTGTATAAATTCTTGCACTTAGAATGCTAACACTTACATCGCTGTAAAAGCTGCCACCTTGATATCTTCCACTGTTAGTGCGACTGCACGTTCTCAAGTGACAAACCCATGAAGTGCTGATGTGAGGGAAATCCGCTGTCTCACGGAAAGGCTGCGGTAGATCCTTAGATAGAACATCTCTGTGAAAACATCAAAAACACAAAAGAAAATTATTCTCTACCTTCCACCATAGACCAAACACGCATTTAAAACATATTGAGGAGTGATTCAAATATCATTAAAATTGTAGTTTCTCCAAAGCTTGATGTTCAAGTTTTTCCTTTATTCTGGGAGAGTGTATTTCTCCTTACTGAACTATCACCACTCCCCTTCGTAGTCTTACAGGATATTTAGGCCAGTGGTTTTCGAGTCTAAGAATCTATTTGAAAACCTCTTGAAATAGAGATCTTGGGTCCACTCAAAACTACTGAGTTTAAATTGGGGGGATGGGATCTTTGAAAATCAAAATCTCTCCAGGCCTGGTGGTGCATGGTTGTAATCCTAGTACTTGGGAGGCTGAGAGAGGGAGATCGGAGGTTAGAGGCCAGCCTTAGCAATTTAGCAAACCTGTTTCAAAATTAAAAAAAAAAAAGATCTGGGGATGAAGCTTGGAGGTAGAATGACTCTGGGTTCAATCCTTAGCAACAACAACAAATTCAAAATATCTAAAACCCTCCAGGAGATTCTAAGGCAGAGTGCTGTGTAGGAACCCCAAACTATTTTCTTCTGGAGCAGGAGAGTGGTTCCCTGTAATAAATTATCCCATTAATATACTATACACTGTCCCTCTGTGGGATTCAGTTTTTCAACCCATACAGCAAAAATGCTGAGCTAGTGATACTTCAGGTTCCTTCAGATCCATAATCTGAATCTCAGCTCAGTGTTTGTTCTGTTTGCTTTATGCATTTTTCTTTTTTATTTTATTATATACATAATATATATTATATTTTTTGTTTTATTATATAAAGTATATATGTGTGTGTGTATATATATATATGTATATATATATATACATATATATATATATATATATATATATATAGTGTGTGTGTGTGTGTGTGTGTGTGTGTGTGTGTGTGTGTATACACACTGGGGATTGAACCCAGGGGCATTTTACCTCCAAGCTACACCACCAGCCCTTTTTAAAAATTTTCTGTCGTAAAACAGGGTCTCACTAGGTTGCTGAGAGTCTGACTATATTGCTGAGACTGTCCTCCAACCCGTGATCCTCCTGTCTCAGCCTCCCAAGTACTGAGATTATAGGTGTGCGCCACAGCACCCAGCTTCTACATTTCTTCTTTAAGTTTCTTAAGATGCTTCTCTCTGACCATTTCTTCCTCAGGATAATTCCCAACAATATTGTCAGAATTTTGTTTTTACTATCTTGTCTTCCCATGTAAAGTTATCAGTAATGAACTTATTCTCTTCTTATATTTTATTTAAAAAATAAGCCGGGCGTGGTGGCGCACGCTTGTAATCCCAGTACTTTGGGAGGCGGAGACCGGAGGATCCGGGTTCGCGGCCAGCCTCAGCACGTGCACTCTCTCTCTCTCCTCTCTCTCTTCCTCTCTCTCTCTCTCTCTCTCTCTCTCTCTCTACCTAGTGAGGCCCTCCGCATGTGAGACCCGGTTTCAAAATAAAGTATAAAAAATAGGGCCGGGGGTGTAGCGTGGAGGTAGAACGCCCCTGGGTTCAATCCCTGGTACCGCAAAAAAAAAAAAAAATATGTACACTCTAAAGTCCGCAGCAAAAATCCACTATGCCCAACTGGCGCACCTTTGATGAGAGAACCCTTAAGACAAAGCTCACTGTCTTCACAGGCAGCTGCTTGCCACAGTGGCCCTGCTCGCTGATCTCAGTGTCTACCATCTGCCTTTTAAATGTCATATGAGCAGGAACACCAAACGATGGATAGTTTTTCCAACATTGATTCATGTCACCATGCAGCTGTCCTTTCCTTAGCTCCAACTTACAGTCTAGAAAATTTCTGTGTAGCTTTTAAATTTCTGTGGTCAACTACTCTTTGAAAGTCTTCTCTGCTACTCTCCCCACCCCACTGTACACAGTGTGGAATTAATTGTTCCTTTCTCTATATTGCTTCTATATCTTATCTATGTGTCGACTCTCAAATGCCTCCTGCTGAGTGACAATGACTGTAAGCTCCTTGAGGGCCAGGAGTGTGTCTTTTGTATCTTCACGGTTCCGTTGTGTGGCACATAGGTAGGTTTTGCACATGTGTGCAGCCCATAGACAGTGTCCTTATCTAGCCCTATCAATCATCTCTTTTCTCCTTAGGCGCCATTTGTATTTTTTAAAAATGCCCGCCCAGGCAACTCAACCCAGGTCTACATGTTTAAAATTGAATTGTTCATCTTCCCCTGCCCTTGTCCAATGTTCCCATCAGCTTTTCCCATCCTATCCTATAGTCTCCAGCCATTAAGCTCTTCTGTTCTGATAGTGTCAAATTCCTCTACCCTAAAAATGAGAAAATCCCATTCTTCAACTTCTCGGCACATTCTGAAAGGCTTTTCATGAACTGATACTACGCACCATCATACACCTAACACATTGAAGGCATGACTTAATTCTTACTGCCTGCCGAACATGCTATTCATTCATTCGTAAATATTTATAGGATGTTTGTTATGCATCTGGCCTTTTGCAAGGTACCACAAACTATATGAACTTTGATACTTGTTTTCCTTGGTTCCTTTTTCTCCATCAGTTTATAGTACTCTAACTTCATAAAATAAAGGGGCAGACTTTTCCTTGAAAAAAAAAGAAGTTCCTTTTTCTCCATCTTTCCCACCCTGCTTATTTAACTGCCAATCTCCTACATACCCTTCAAGGGCCCTACTCCTGAGAGTCCTCTGACTGATCCCTTGCACATGTGTATTTCCAGATTATGAATCATATGTTTATTATTCCAAATGTGCTAGTTACAAAGATAGATTATGCCACATTTTATTATAGGTATTTAACTATTTCTCTAGCTCATTCTCAGATTCTAAACCCTTGATGGTCAGAGCCTGCATTCTACCCATGTTTATATCCTCACCTTCTTACACAGAGCTTAACAAATGGTAGATGCTAGATGAATCCTTGCCAAAAATGAATTGAAGTCTGCAAAATGAATTGCTTCTTCTATGTCAGAAGTAGTCTGGGGTGCCAATCCCATTCAACTCAGTTAAATAAATATAGAAATGTGGTATTTATCAGCTCACCATTTTTTTATAGAAACTTACAAGCAGGTATGAATATCATCAGATGTTATGATCCAGGCCATGTTACCCAAATTTCCAATATACCCATGCTCACATTTTTTTTTTTTTTTTTTTTTTTGCGGTACCAGGGATTGAACCCAGGGGCGTTCTACCTCCGCGCTACACCCCCGGCCCTATTTTTTATACTTTATTTTGAAACCGGGTCTCACGAAGTTGCGGAGGGCCTCACTAAGTAGAGAGAGAGAGAGAGAGAGAGAGAGAGAGAGAGAGAGAGAGGGAGAGAGAGGGAGAGAAAGAGAGAAAGAGAGAGCTGAGGCTGGCCATGAACCCGGATCCTTTGGTCTCCGCCTCCCAAAGTACTGGGATTACAAGCATGTGCCACCACACCCGGCTACCCATGCTCACATTTATAATATGTTTTGTCTTTATTTCAGCTAGGCAATCTGTTTATGAAGTAACACTTCTAATGATTTCTTTTCCTGCCTAGATCGCATGTAGTTGACTTATTTAAGAGTAACCATTGAGTCTTCTTGTATTTTTATCTAAATCTTTTCTTCTCTGATTCTACTGTCTGGATTTTATGAACTACAAATGTTTTGCTTACAATAAACACTTTAACTTCAATTTAGTCTCTTTCTTTCTCTACCTCTGAGCTACATCCCCAGCCCTTTTTATTTTTTTATTTTAAAACAGGGTCTTGATAAGTTACCGCGCACTGGCCTAGTGCTTCTTTTGAACAACCTATACTGCTTCATTGCTCTGCACTAGCTGCGCTTCCAACTTCAGTAAGTACCAGTGACACTTTGAGTAGGGAACTGGAAATAAGTCTGCTTAGTAAAATTATATTGGAAATCAATAGGATTACAAGTGAGATGTAAGGATCTCACAAATATCAAAAAACTACACACACTTCCTACATGATTTATTGGTATATGATTTTTATGAGCTAATTACATCTATTGCTTTAACCATGTGAATGTTATATATTTCCACCAATGCATCATTTACATTTGCTATAGAGTTGATCTCTTTAGGAATATAGATTTATTTTTCTCTTGAAATATGAACTCCATAGACATGCAGTCCAGAGCTGCCAGGGACAGCTGCTCAAGGATAACACAGGGGAAAAAGGCTCCTTTTAACCTCCCACTCTGCCCCATGTAGCTTTTGTCTTTATGGTCACAAGATGAATGCCCCTCCTCCAGACATCATGTCCATGTTCCAGGCAGAGAAAAAAGGGGAAGGCAAAAGAGGAAAGACAAAACACACATAAGTACTTATCGCTGACTCTGTTCCCTTTACTAACAAGCTCTCCCAGAAACCTCAGGCAGGGGCTTCGTCTCCATCTCCTCGGCCTGAACCTTACATAGGAACACCCATCATTTAGAGTCTGTGAAGCCAATTGTGTTGATTCAGGCACTTTGTCACACTATAGGAAACTGGAGTTCCTTAGGTAAGAAGGGAAGGTGGCTTCAGGTTAGACAACTAGCAGTGCGAACTACTGCCTGCCTCCCAAACCTGCTAGTACCCTTTCACTAGTATCCTTTTTGTTTTTGTTTTTGTTTCTATTCTAGGAAGATTTATAAATTCATATTTATAAATTTATAAATTAACCTTTGTCTTAAAGTGACTAAAGTTCAGTGGGTTATAGGGGTTTATTCTAAGTTTTAATCTTTTTATAAGCAAAATGTTATTAAAGGCTCAATTAAAGCCAGGCATGGTGTTCCATGCCTGTAATCTCAGTACTAGGGAAGCTGAGACAGGAGGATTGGAGGTTCAAGGTCAGCCTCAGCAAATTAACAAGACCCTCAGCAACTTAGCAAGACCCTGTTTCAAAATAAAAAAATTAAAAAAGGGCTGGGGCTGTAGCTCAGAGGTAGAATGCCCCCAGTTCAATCCCCGCAATCCCCGGAAACAAAAAAAAAAAAAAAAGAAAGAAAAGAAAAAAGAAAAAAAAGGTCAGTATATATTCAGCATTGAATAAAGCAGGATACAAGTAAACCATAAAAAAATGACTTTTCCCTCCGAAAGTTCCTGCTGAGGGTTGCAGGGCAGGTGACGTGCTCAGATGGAACACAGGTAGGCAGGGGAAGAAACACTGGATACTTTAAATAACCAAAGCATTTACATGTTTTGCAAATCGGGAGCAAGTGTCTTGTGAAGGATGGTGGGAAAACAAGTCATGGAAGCTAAACTTTAAACAGGTTACAATCAGAAAAAAAGTCATTTTGCTATTACATATAAGGTTCTGATACCACTGGAAATCTTGGGGAAGTTCTACCATTCCTCCCAACTACAGTGAAGAGAAAAGATGTGTTCCACAGTTCTTCTCTATTTCCTAAGGCAATCTGTATTGTGATCATCTACACCAGAAAAAGACACACTTCACAAAGTATCTAGAGGAAGGCCCCAAGACCTACCTGTCCCTCCTTCCCTCCACTGCCTGAGGTGGAGTTCCTGCTGGGTTCTGGGAGCCAGATACTTTGCAACCTGTGATCTGTCGTTTTATTCCCACATAAATCCCCAAATTGGTTGGTACTGTTCCTATTTACCTATAAGGAATCTGAAAGTCAGAAAATGTCAAGAAATCTCCCAAGGACTCAGGGTTGAATTTCAGTTCTGTCTGATTACCACCCTATGCAGGGGTATGTTTGAAATAAGTGAATCATATCCTTGGGAACTCTCCATTTGGGGAAGGCAGGGGAACACAAAGGGCAGAAACTTCTCCCTCTATGAAGGCTGCATGTCTGGTTGGAAGATGCCCCATCTGGGAGAGAAAAAAAAGGGGGGAGATCCCTATGCCGTATGGACCTGGCCCAACCAGACAGGTTGTTCTCGTGAGCTTTCGTCCTTTCTTCCAGGGCACCATGAGAGTAACAACAAGTCATTAGTTTAGCTCTGAGATCCTGTAAATGCATAATGATTTTTTTATACTTTCACTTCCCATGATAAGTCCTGCATGCTTTCCAGTAATTATCCAGGATGAAATTAAAATGAAGTTGGGCCATCTTCTTCTTTAAACTTGTGGTCTATGGTATTGGTGCAATAGGATTTTGTCTTAGAAATAAAGAAAAGATTATAATGACCCATTCTTCAAAGAAATGTGTCATAAATTTAGAAAATAAATAAATTGCCAAATAATGATATTATTCTCTGCAGTGAAATCATTAATTTTTTTAAGAATTTGCTAATTGTATCAGCTCTTCCTATGTGTGATTTTATTTTATTTTTAATATTCATTTGCAGTAAGGCGTCTTACATCTCATTAGGCCAGGAAGTTCAAACACTAATAACAGATAGGTTTATGGTGGACTAGAAGGGCAGAAATATTAAGCTTTAGGGTAAGGCTTAGTGTATGGACAGGGTGGAAGGGGATAAGGAAGAGTGGGAAATACATTGTACCTAAGAGCTCATTTTCCTTTATCCTCTCTCCTCTCCTCTGCTTCTTCCCTCCCTCTCTACCCCAAGCAAACAAACATAAGCAAAATATCAGCCGCTGCTTAAATAATAGAACCTCTTTTGTTAAATAATAGAACCTTGAAATTTTGCCGCCTCTTTGTTAATAGAACCTTGAAATCAACCTATGAAATACAGAAATACATAGATACATATTTTGCATGAGACTCTTGAGGACTTACTGATTAGTGAGTCCTGACTGAGGACATGAGAACTGATAGTCCAGTTTTGGATGGAGCAGTGATAAATGGGTTACTCAGTGCTAACGTGTGTCCTGCCATCACTAAAGGGACAAAACAGTCTGAATACACTGTCATACCCGTACAGATTGCTTTAAAAGAAACATCTGTTCTAGGACTGATAGTGAAGAATGTTTCTTAAGAACCAAATCAGAAATGATTACTTAAGCAATTGAGGTGGTTTTGTTAGTTGGCATGCCCATTCAATAATTTCTAACACTGAAGATTAAAGCAGAGCCGGCTAATATATATTTTCTCCCCCCACCTTTTTGCTCACTACTTTACTCAAGTAGATATTTCTTTAATGAAAGGAGAGTTCGGCAGTAATGTAGAAATAAATTGAAAAGCCTACTTTATATAATTTCATAGGCAACAAATGATTATCGTGCCCCAGAAGAAAAATCACAAACTAAAACCAAAACAGCAGTATGATTTGCAAAACTGGTTTACAGTATTTCCATGTATTAGAATTCACATCCTCAATCAATCCATCAAAGAAACATGACTACAGGCCCTCGGTGGTGTCTTAGACACTTTGCTAGGCAGACACCGGGTACCACAGGGAATTCAAAGATGTTCTTATCCTCAGGGAGTTGACAATCTGGCTAGATAAAAATTCAGGATAATAACCATTCTTCTAAGCCATTTTAAACAAAACCATAGTTTAAGGTTAAAAAAAAACCTACTTGACAGTTATGGCTTTTTAAAGTGTTCTATGGAATAAATTGGGCTTCTCTTTTCTGTGTTTAGTGAATCAGCCATCACTTACAGACTGAGCAGAAAAAGGTCTTCATTTTTGTGCCTCTTGAGGCTTGTTTGTGGTCCTTTAAAATTTGTTTAGGACTGAAGGCCAGAATCTTAAGAGGCTATTGAAATTTGAAAACAAGCCTGAGTAAAACAAATAGTATGATAGAGACGATTAAAGGGGAATCAGGAAAGTCTATCACAAAAGGAGTACCCAGATTGAAAAGGAGAGAAAAAGGTGAAAAAAGTGTTTAGTGATTGCTTTATATTTAAAAAAAAATCACCATACCAAGGGTGGTAGGCTTTTATTTTTCTTCATTACTGATACCAAAGCAAGGCTATTAGGTACTCCCTTTGGTTTGGTTTGGTTTGGTACTGGGGATTTAACTCAGGGGGTATTCGAGCTGCAACCCCAGCCCACACGTGTGTGTGTGTGTGTGTGTGTGTGTGTGTGTGTGTGTTTATATATATATATATATATTTTTTTTTTTTTTTTACGGTACTGAGGATTGAACCCAGAGGTATTCTACCTCCGAGCTATATCCCCAGCCCTATTTTTTATTCTTCATTTTTGAAACACTAAGTTGCAGAGAGCCTCACTAAATAGCTGAGGCTGGCCGCAAACCTGCAATCCTCCTGTCTCAGCCTCCCAAATACTGGGATTACAAGAGTGTACCACCACGCCTAGCTACATACACACACACACACACACACACACACACACACACACATATATATATATATTTTTTAAACCAGGATCTCACTAAGTTGCTGAGGCAGGCCGGGCGTGGTGGCACACGCTTGTAATCCCAGTACTTTGGAAGGCAGAGACCGGAGGATCCGAGTTCGCAGCCAGCCTCAGCTCGCTCTCTCTCTCTCTCTCTCTCTCTCTCTCTCTCTACTTAGTGAGGCCCTCTGCAACTTCATGAGACCCGGTTTCAAATTAAAGTATAAAAAATAGGGCTGGGGGTGTAGCGCAGAGGTTCAATCCCCGGTACCACCAAAAAAAAAAAAAGTTGCTAAGGCAGGCTTGGAACCTGCAATTGGTCCTGTCTCAGCCTCCCAAATACTGTAGTTACAGGTATGCACCACCATGGCAGGCTTAGGTGCTCTGTTTTGATAGAAAAATCAAAATACTTATAAGCTAAACCTTTATGTAAGTAAAGGTTTTTAGAGAATTAGCATATTTTATGAAAAATGTTTATATCTACTATGCTACATTCTATTTTTAATTTTCAAGTAGCCTTATTTTTATTGATGAGCAAAGCAGTATGTTCTTGCAAAAGTAATCCAAGCTATACAGAAAAGTATGAAGAGTTGAAATTCCCCTGAATTCCAACCTCGCTGTTAACACATATGCTACATTGATTCTACCTGTACTCAGGTGTTCATTCATGTGATACCATGTTGCCAGTCTCAAAATTAATGCAATTTTATATTTTGTAACTCATTTTAAACGTAAGATTCATTCATAGCTGTAGCTTAGTGTAGGACTCTGGAAAAGCATGAACATGTTGTGTCTTGGTAGTTTTCTGTTTATGTTTTATAATTAAAGCAAGAGGCCCGACTGTAGTCCAAAAAAGAGACACTGGGTTCAGGGCTGGCTCCAGCAGTTAGTGACAGTATAACCTTTAGGAGAACAGTTCTGTCAATCAAGAAGATTTGACTCATTCTCTAGCTCTAAAAATTTATTGTAGCCAGGTGTGGTGGTGCATGCATGTAATCCCAGTACTTGGGAGGCTGAGTCAGGAGGATTGCAGGTTTGCAGCTAGCCTTAGCAACTTAGGGAGTCCCTCTGTAACTTAGTGAGACACTGTTTCAAATAAAAAATAAAATAGAGCTGGGGTGTAGCACAGAGGTAGTAGCCCCCTGGGTTCAATCCCCAGTACCATAAAAGTAATTAAATAAATATACAAACAAACCAGCATTAAAAATAAAAATTTCTTGTCCTAATGCTTTATTTTTAGCAAAAGAATATCCCTTCTTGATAACTTATATTTACAAAAAAATTACCTTTTTTATGTGTTACATGCCAAAAGTTTTAACTTTGATAATGAGTTAGCTTTTACCTTAATACTAAAAACAAAAAAAACAAGATTTGCTCAAAATTTGGAAGTTTATGATTCATTTATTCAGATTGAAATAGTCTGATAACTCAGGAAAAAAAAGTGAAATTTGTTTTTAGAATATTACACAGTATGTATATTCATTACTTATGAAGATAGTTTTCATTCCATTATGTTCCACATGCCCCATGACATGCCAGCTTATCTGTTTATAGTGCTTTTCTGCGTGCTCGATTATATACGCAAGGTTTTAATGAAGAAAAATAAAATAAGGAATATTTAGAAATATAATTACATGGAGGTCAAAACTGTGAAAATTGCTTTTCTCACAATCACTATAACTTAGCTTTATTGCCTAAATTATATAGTAATAAAAATCATTTTATACTCCTGAATCACTAGTGTCGGTTCTTGGTAAGAAATTGAAATATAGTTATCCAAATAGAAAATAGTTTGCTTATTTTATTATGGTCATTTTGAAACACTGTTTTCCTAGTAACATGAGTTGAAATATTCAAGATACTGTGAAATAAAAGCCACAAAAGAGTTTTTAAAATTCCTTTAGAAAAAATACTTGATCCTGTTTACTTATTATAAGAGCTATTACTCATTCTAATCAACATCCATGAGTTCCAGCTGTGGGGAAAGAATACAGAACCCAGTCAGAATAGTGAGTCTTAAGCCGGGCCTGCTGGCACACGCTTGTAATCCCAGTACTTAGGAGGCCGAGACAGGAGGATTGCAGGTTCGAAGCCAGCCTCAGCAACTTAGTGAGGGCCTCTGCAACTTAGTAAGACCCTGTTTCCAAATAAGAAATAAAATAGGTCTGGGAGGGTAGCCCGGATGTAAAAGGCCCCTGGGTTTCATCCCCAGTACCAAAAAAAGATAAAAAAGAAGAAGAATAGTGAGTCTTAGCACTACTACATACCCATTGGGAGAATTTGGGCAAGTCCCCTAACCTTCCCCAGTCATTTTTTTCTTACATGGTGACAGTTGCTAAGTAATGTGCATGACATTAGAAGTGTAAGCACCCATTACTTTGTCTAGTATTTTATTCTTCTGATGTTATGTGACCTCTTATAAAAAATAAAATTTTGAATGAAATACTGAACTAAGAATTAAGCCATTTATCAGAAGTCAACAGCACATAAATAAACAAATCAGCTTTGTTTGTGGCACCAGTTCATTATTGTGCATGCTCTCATTCCTTTTTCAGGAGATGAATAACATCTTCAGAAAGCTCTAACTTCATTTCCTATTATAATAGAAGATTAAAGGGAGACAGTTTTGTTGACAGATTACATGGGTGTCTTACAGTCTATCAGCTAGAATCTAGCTGAATAGTTTAAATAGATGAACTAGAAGAATATATAACAATAATAAACTTAGACTTCTCTTTTGGTGGCTCTGAGTATGTGTTTAGATATACAAAAATAATCTGGGTCCTTTACAATATTAAAGTAAGTTTCTACTCATTAAAATTTTAAATATGTTTATTAAAATATAAATGGAATCTAGTTTTGAAAGGAAAAATATCCAAGATACCACAATTACCTATGCCACAGACTTCTCCAGATGATCTGCAGAATTTTGCTCTATTTTCCATTAATGCATTTTCCATAAATTCTCTACCTACATTCCTTATAGAAATTTTCTAGGTATATTCATATTATTCTTTTAAATCTGTTTCCATATAAAAAATGCATATTTTTAATAAAAAAGTAATACTATTATAAATCACTAACAGGATGTAAAAATGTGTTGGCATTATTTGGTATTTTGCTTCTTTCTAATTAATATTACAAAGAAACATGTAAACATTACTTGGTATTATGCTTATATCTAATTAACATTAACCAAATAAACATTAGATATGGCTTCCACAGAGCTTCTACCAATTTCTTAAAGTTGGGAAACATTTAGAAAATAGGCTATCTTCCAAACATTAGATGCGCGCATTACTGTTTGAAACATATATATACCCATTGAGATTAGTGCAATGTGATTTGACCTGCAGCTGCTTCAAATTAAGAACAGGTGTAGAAGACAGATTATGCAAATACTCATATTAATGTAATTGTCAAATTGGTGTGTTTACCATTGTGCTTTTAAAGAGTAGACTGTACTCCTATTTTAAATGTAAATTAGCGTCGTACTCGAGAGCTGCTATTGGGTGATGAAACTTGGTCCTGGCTTAGAAACGAATAATTTCTAATACTGCAACACAATTCTAAAATTTGACATTTTCTTTCCCAGCAAACTCTTTCGTGTATATATATATATATAAAATGGCAATTCTATGTTATTTTTAGTACATATGTAGCCGTGATGGATTTGTGTGACTTTGAGTTGATTCTGACATTGCACTTCTATTTTTTTATTGTGGCATATAACGATTTTTATGATAGCTTTTGATGTCCGTTCATCTTTCCTAATTCAGAAATCTTCTGAGCTTCCACCTATATGGATCTTAACTCTCAAGAATTATATTCTTGGGGAAATTACATTTATTTTAATGATAATTTTGCCTCATAATATCTAAATATTTCATATTTATTTTAATGCTTAAAATACTAATGCTGATGTGTTAAACCATGTTTTGTGCATGTAGGCTTTTACTATTAAGTTCGTTCGTGGTTCTGTGCGGTGATGTACTTGCCCAATGTTGTGGTTCAGACACCTTTTTTCATAAAAGGGCTTCCTCTCTGTCCCAAGCTGGTCATCTAAGCCCTTTAGGAACAAGCATCTTAGGTTATTATATCTAAGTGGATGACTAGGGCTGGTGAAACAGGGACTGAGGAATCAATCAGCGATGTTTTGAAAGTCACTTTTCTCATGTTTCCATTTCTTTCTTAATCCTTTTTATTTTTCCTCTAATGAAACAGAGATCCTGAGCATTTATGATTTTATTCTGGTTTGCTAGCATATATTCAGAGCTTAGAATAGATACCTGGTAATGTATTTCTTTATGTTTTCTCATTTCACAGAATAAGAAAAATGAGGCTTAGAGAGGTTAAATTGCTTTCTCTAAAATCAGGGAGCTGGCAGTTTGGGCTGGGTTGTGAATTCAAATTCCAGATCATGTGCCTGTTACCATTTTATCAATGATAACATATGGTCTCTTGATTGCAAGTGAAAATATCTCAAAATTTTCATTTTTGGAAAAGTAGATCAAAATAAGGAGGATGGCAAGGTATTAAATTGATTACTACCTTTCCTTGAATGTCTTCCTTGTATGGAACCCAAGTTTATTGATTTGTGTTAAGATAGACCTGAAATTCTTAAGAGAAGGGATGGGGCTACATGGACTCCCCCATGAAGGGCATCTGTATCCTCACTACCATGAGAAGATTCCAGGGGCATGACACTGACTCTGTTTATTCCCTTCTTTCTGATAGTCCATTATCCCCACCCATTTGCAACAATGTCGAAATACAATGGAACTTAGTAATGAAGTTATATATTTACCCAGCAATATGTTTAATAATCTTTTGATATGAAAGAAAAAAATGATTGGCTATGATCTACCACCATTGGAGTTTTCTTGGCCTCATGTGAGTTTTCATGGAACTTGTTCAGAGATTTTCAGCTGGAAAGAGTGATTTTTAAGTCACTGGTCCTTTTTCTCTAGGTTTCCCCTGTGCCTCTCAACAAAGTGAAGAGGGGGAAGAGGCTGATAGGGGCCAAATCATAATTAGAGATGCCAACAAGATAAGCTTCTGTAAGCACAACTTTCCTTTTCTACCCCTCATTGAAGAGTCTGTCATTTACCATTATTGGCAAGAAAAAGGAGCTGCCACTGAGACCAACAGCGGATGAGACATAGCTGATCCAAGCACTGCTGCTTCCCCTGCAGGGATCAGAAGAAGAACTGCCGCATCCTCCAGGCCCCACGTGCATTCCTGGGGGTGACCCTGATCTAAATCGCTCCCCCCTAAGGAGTAAAACAGACACTAAGAGAGAAGCGGGTACTTTCTGAATTTGGAAAAATTAATAGTAGGATGCAGAGTTTTGTTTTGACATATAATAGATGTAGCGATGGATCTTCATGCTTCATTCATTGCATTGGGTCCTTATCTGAAAATACATTCCCATGGAAAAGATCACCCAAAGATAATTACAGGAAAGGCCTTGCCCAGTCCACAGTCGCCAAGGACACCCAGGGTTAGTGCCTTTATGGAAACACAATGCCCCGTATAAGCAAAGCAATGAATGCTTTCCTCCTTCCTACCACTCATTGCTTTTGATATTTCTGATTAGGTTGGTGACAAATGCGCTTAAGGAATACTTTTTTGAATAAGAGTTTTTTTCTTGCTTGATGCTTATATGTCTTATATAAGAGACCATCAGCTAAAGTGAGATTTCTACTAAGAAAAAAATTAATATCTTTATAAATATTTTTATTGCTTTTTAAAGGAAAAACCTCCAGAATAAGTTGAATGCTATGCAATATATCCAGTCTGTTACCATTCCATCTTATTCTGCACATTCAATTATTTTCACTTGTTTGGTGGTAATTTTATTTTTTCAATGCCTGATATTAATAAATATACAAAATTTTTGCACTAAGGCAGAAGGGCTTTTTCCTTTAAAAAATATTAAATGCCTACTCTAAATCCTTGGACTCAAACCCTATATTCATACATTCTTGAACAATGAGTCAAGGTGAAAACTCTAAGGTTGATTTTGTGTTCAGTATCTTGTTTTGAAATATTCAGAATATAGACTTACTCACAGATTGGAAGCTATTATACTATGTTATGCCAGCCATCCTGAAAGCCATTTCAATAGATTCTGTACTCTGGCATTTGTTTTAGAAGTAATTGCATGCAAATGTGGTTTAACATCTGTACTATGTCTTTTAATCCTAACCAGGCATTTTCCATTAGAGGTAGTCTGAAAATCACATTAAGAAAAATATATCATCTGTGAAATTATATTTTGAATGCCCCAAATAGCAAAGAAAGGGGCAATATCCAGTTAAATATAGTTCAAAGTGTTCCCTTTTTGAACCCCAAATTTTAAATATTCCTTTCACTCCCCTTTAGCTCAAACTTATAAAATTGAGTTGAGATCATCTGTTTTCCAAATTTTCTTCTTTAGTTTACAAAACTTTTCTGAAAATGAATATGTGTTCCTATGTTCTTACTTTTTGCTTGGTAGTACAAAATTTAACTTTGCTTTTGTAGCTCTAATGGCAATACAATTCAGACCAGTTAAATTTTAGTACTGTCTATTTTCAAAAGCAGAATTTTCCAAGAATTTTGATACTGAACTCACTTTAAATATACCATAATTTGCTAGTGCACCAAAGGAATTTGGGAAAGAATATTAAGGAATAAAACACATGTAAAACCATAGGAAAGCAACTGAACAGAAGAAAGAGGAGGAGAAGTTCAGGGAAACAAAGCTGTTTCTTGCCATCATAAAGATTTATAAGAATATCTGTGTCATTCTGCATTGGTCACAGTTCCTTCTTCAGGACGACACTACTAGCACTGTGAATACCTCAGAGGTGTGTTTATGCATTTGACCCTTCAATTATCCTTAAAGAGGAAAAGTGCATGGTATACACATTCATTCATTCATTCATACTGGAGATTGAACCCAGGGGCATTCTACCTCCAAGCTACACCCCCAGTCTTTTTATTTTTTATTTCAAAACGAGGTCTCACACTAAGTTGCTGAGGCTGGCTTTGAACCTACAATCCTCCTCTCTCGGCCTCCCACGTACTGGGGTTACAGGCATGTGCCACTGTGCCTGGCAGTGTACACATTTAATAATGAGAAATTTGAAGGGCAGAAAGGCCACCTTGCTATCTTGGAGATCTGACTTCCGCTTCTTCTCTTTCTGTCCTCGTCCTTGCCACCCTCTCTTCATGAGAACTCTTCTTTCTTACTTTGCTGGACTGTCTGGGGGTCTCTGAATGCACCAGGGGGATCTACACCTTGAAGCCTTCATGTAGTCCGATTCTTTGGTCTTAAATGTTCCCCAGCTCCGCCCCCATTTGTATACCCCCGTCCACTCATTATCACCCAGTCTAAAGCCTTTTATGTCTCCTGTTTGCCATATAAGTGCCGTCCTCTACGCTCTCACCACAGCCTGTGCACACGCCTGTCATGGCACTTAAGATACCCATCGCTAGTACTTTGTCTTCCTGACAAACTTCCTGTTCACTCTTTGCGGTAAGCAACTCCTACTTGATTTTATATCCAGGTTCTTAACCTAGTGAATGGTGTTTTGTATGGTCCACAGAAGTGAGATGGTAATGCATATAATCCTATCTCCATTTTAGCTATTAAATAATTATTATATATTTAAATTTTTTTTCCTACTCTCCAAATGTGTACGAGAAATTGAGCTTCATATTTGTTTTTCTTAAAGAGCTTAAAATACTCTGTTGAACAATGCAAATACAACAAGTGAGCAAAAATCAGATAGTCCACCAGTACTCTGCAGGAATATCTCAATGCAGAAGTGTCTCTTGAAGGCCGCCTTCGCTTCCTCCCCAAATATAACAACTACATCACTGGTGGGAGCGCCATGTGTATCTTTTGTTTATCCCTGACTTTAGAAACATGGAAGATACTTGATTAACATTCCTGGAAATGAGTTGTCTATGTCCTCAGTGAACAGGTGTAGGTCTTTTCTTCCCCCAGACAGCAGCCAGGTCATCTGCCCCTCCTTGATTTCAGCCTTACCTGTGGAGAGGTGGGTTCTCTGGGTGAAAGGTGTCCATATCCTTTCTATTCTTGGCTCCTCTGCTGAGACTTCTAACAAGGGTGCCAATTAGTGCCAGTTATGATGGCAGCTCTCTGAAGTGAATAAGATGGGGATTGACTAAAAACAGGGTGAAAAATCTGACTTTGACACTGTTATATTCTGTAATCTTTGTTAATTCCTTTAAAATCTTTTAAAAAACTCATTTTAAAAATAATTTAAAATCTTATTTTTTGGAATGTCAGTGGATTTAATTGATTAATATGAAATACTCTTAAAGCTCAAATCCTCCAAGTACCTCTAGTATCTGCATTGGGGTAATAGCTATCACTAAATTTTTTTTTTTTTGCAGTACTGGGGATTGAACCCAGGGACATTCTATCTCCGGGCTACACCCCCAGCCCTATTTTTTATTCTTTATTTTGAAACAGGTCTCACTAAGTTGTGGAGGGCCTCACTAAGTAGCTGAGGCTGGCTGTGAACCCGGATCCTCCAGTCTCAGCCTCCCAAGTATTGGGATTACAAGCGTGCACCACCACGCCCAGCTCACTAAACTTTTTTAATATTTACTACCCTTTCTTTTCTTAAAAAAGACTGTTTGTTTGTTTGTTTGTTTGTTTGTTTGTTTGTTTGTTTACAGCACTGGGATTGAACCCAGGGAAGCTCTACCACTGAGCTACATCCCCATCCCTGGCCCTTTTTATTTTTTATTTTGAAACAGTGCCTCACTAAATTGCCCAGGCTGGCTTCCAACTTGTGATCCTCCTGCCTTTGCCTCTTCAGTAGCTGGGATTATACCCATGTGCCATGGTGCCCAGAAAAAAACTATTTCTACTTAACTTTAGATCTATTGAACAAGAAAAAAAGGAATGTACATATAATCTTAAATTGTGACAAAATTTTAACTTGCAAATGCCTATCAGTAACTAGTGCACTAATACCCTGTGCCAGTATTGATATTTTGTGTTTTTTTCAGTATTGATATTTTGTATTAGCTTGTTTTATTTTCCTCTTTTTTCCATATCTCATTGTGTTTTGTACCTATAACATATAATTGTTTAAGCTGGCAGTTTAGTGAGAGGAAAAGAAGTAGTCATAAAACTGAAATTATAACAGTAATTTGTGATTACATGACTTAAATTTGCAAACAGTTGTCAGGCCTGGTGATGCATACCTATAAGCCCAGCTGCTCAGGAGGCTGAGGCAGGAGGATCTAAAAGTTGAGGCCAGTCTAGGCAACTTAGTAAGACCTTGTTTCAAAGTAAAAACTAAAAAGGGCTGAAGACGTAGCTCAGTGGTAAAATGCCACTGGGTTCAATTCCCAGAATCCAAACAAAAACAAAAATTGCAAACAGTGACAAATGAGGGCAAGGTCTTTACTTTCAGGCTTATCATTGGTCTATTCCATAAAAATGAATTATAACCTAAAGTTTTCTCTGAAACTTAGTTTTGAAGCTATTGATATTTAATTCTAATTTTGACAGTGTCATCACTGATTTACATATATTAAAGTCGCCTTGTTAGTTTGTATTTTGGTTTCAAGTAACAGAAATGGGCATAAGACTTTAAAAAAAAAGTAAATACCATTCAGTGGCTATAGGGTTGCTCCCCAAATATAAGGAAAAGTTAAACAAAAGTCTATTCTCAGAATAGCACACTGAGCAGGATTTAAGGGGTGTGGTCCTGAAGTCCCAGACACTGGATTGGAGGGACTCCCTCTGATTATTATGAAGCTGTCAGAAACCTCAAGAATCTGGTTCTTGCAAGAGGGAGCCTGATTATCCTGCTTGCACCACCACTCACCCTTGGGTGAGTCCCACCGACATGCATACGATGGGGTACAGAATGAGGGTGGTCCTCAAAAGAAAGTACTGTACTATTACCAAAAGAGTAATAGATGCTGGATCGGCAAAACCAACAGATGTCCTCTATTGAAACACTGGTCTCATTTGCTATTATGTTGTAACCTGATTTTGACAATTTTCCTCTCAAAGAATTTAATTCTTTCAACACCAAGGAAACTGAATACAACAGAGAATTATAGGGAAATAGCACCAAGTAGCAAATTTGTACATGAGGATTAATGACTTTATGCAATTATACGTCAATCTATACAAGGTACCAATTTACTTAAGTTTGCTTTCTATTTAAATAAATATAGTATTGGCTACATTTTTGTTTGAATAATTCCTCTCTTAAGGAAATAGCAATCTCAAAGTCAATTTTGTAAATTTGGATTTTTATGTGGAGTTCATTACCAGTGAATGGTACTAGTTTGTTTTGTTGTTTACCAGGTAAAAGAAAATATACTGTTTTTTGTTTGGTTTGGTTTGGTTTGGTTTGGTTTGGTTTGGTACTAGGGATTAAACTCAGAAGCATTCTACCTCTGAGCTTCACCCACAGCCCTTTTTATTTTTATTTTGAAACAGTCTTGCTAAGTTGCAGAGGGTCTTGCCAAGTTACTGAGACTGGCCTTGAACCTGTGATCCCCCTGTCTCAGCCTCCCAAGTACTGGGATTACTGTTGTGTGCCACCATGCCCAATTCAAATAAACTGTTTTTAAAAATACAGTACATAGATCCATGAAGAAAACAAGCATAAAAATTATAAACTTTCATGAATCACTTCCTTCACAATATTCTCCATAAAACTTGGACCTATTCTTTGAAATCACTTTGAGTTGGTAAATGTAAGGAACTCCCATGCTGAGCATAAGCCCTGTGCTTTCTTGTGATTCCCACACGCCCTTCTCTACCACCTCCACCCATCTAGGCTTCTCCCTGTTCCACCCACATCCTATGATGATGAAGATAGTAGACACACACACACTGTTCTGTATTTTCCTCTCTGGCCCTGTTATAACACTTGCTCTTCCATTTTCCAAATTGATGCTCTCCTTACTCCTGCTTCTGAAGAAGCTATTGAAGATTCCTATAGAAAAATCACAGTGTCAGACAGTATGGACTCCGACTTCAACTCAACCTTCTTCACTGTCTAGAGTCATTCCACTGCTCCCTGAACACCTTACTCTACCCCTCCCTACACCAGTTACAAGCTTTCACTGTACCTTGAAGCTCCTCTCTCACATGTGTTCCCTTTATTCTTGGTGACTTTGCCTCCTACTTCAGAGAGAAAATTTAGATGCCACCAGGCAGAAACTTTCTCTGCCTCACCCATCTCTTCTCCTAAAACCAACTTATCTAGGTTTCTCTCATGATACCTTTTGCATGTCAGTAAGATCTCTACCTCCCCCTGCTCTGCCCATGTCTTGCAGGACTTTGTCCCATCAGCTGCACGTTTGTACTTCTGTATCGTCAACGTTTTCAATTTTTTCGGTGAGTCTTGCCATCATTAAAAACAAAACACCAGTTGTGCTTTGGTGACGCACACCTGTAATCCCGATACTTTGGAGGCTGAGACAGGAGGATCGCAGGTTCGAGGCCAGCCTCAGCAATTTAGCAAGACGCTGTTCCAAAATAAAAAATAAAATAGGGCTGGAGGTGTAGCTCAGAGGTAGAACTCCCCTGGGTTCAATCCCTAGTACCCCCACACACACACATACAAATCCAAGATCATAAGTCCTTCTCCTTTCCTTCATCATTAAACTTTTAGAAAGATTGTTTATACTTCAACTCCCATTCCTTCTTTAGTATATCATGGTTCAGTTTCTGTCCTATCTACCCTTCTGGAATAGTTCTATTGACTATCACCGATGGCCTGAAAGAATTGTATTTAATTCTCGCCTTCTGTACCCTGTCAAAATATTTGAGACTTTCGATGCCACTCCTCTGACCATTTCTCTCCTCTGATGTCTGTTCTGTTGTCTTTTCTCATCTTCTGTCCATAACTTTGTGTTCGACTTTGATATCAGTGGTGCTAATCTGGGTGCACATTATCATTAGTTGGGTGCTTATTTTTTTTTAAATATGCTTAGTCTCAGCCCCAACTCAAATCAGAAGTTCAGGGAGGTGGAGTCCAGCAGCTCATGTCAAAAGCACTTGTCTGGTGAATCTTTAGGTATCTTAGGCTGCCAGCCAGTTGCAGTGTAAACTCACACCTTCAGGCTTTCCACTTACCTCCTTTGAAAAATCCTGCAAAACCCCCTTTACATAGGACATAATAGAAATTCTCTTTGTCTGGTGTGCAGAACTCTGCATAGTCCTCATCCTTCCATGCTGAGCCGTCATCAGTTAAGATACAGATAATCAGTTAGTATCTGTCATTTCTTTTGGTTGTCACATCGATACTGCTGCTATTACTGCTGGGGTAATATTACCACCTCTCCCACCCTCTTGCCATACTAAGACCATCACATTTCTTAGGCACACTCCTAAAGCCTTTGGATTCTCCCTTTCTTCCTTCTCACTTTTTTTCGAAGTAATAAATTCCTACCCTTTCTTTGAGAGTCAGATAAAAATGGCTTCTTTCAATGTGATCAAACTGTTCTTTTTATTTATTCAGCAATATGTTGCTCTCTACTGCAGGGGGTCATAACCTCTGATCCGTAGATAGGATTCAGGAGGTCTCTGAACTCAAATGAAGGAAGAAAGTATTCTTATTTTCCTATCTAATAAGTACTCAATATTTTCTTGTGTCATGAATGGAGACAACAAACCCCAACAGTAATATTAGCAGTATCTATGAGGTTGTCAAATATGATTTCTAACTATTTTGAAAATCAAATTTCAATATAATTGCTTTCCATTCTAATCCCTTCCTTTTATGGAGATACTTTTTCTTCGGAGACAGATATTTTAGATTTTACCAAATTGCCAAAGGGGTTCAGGATACTAAACAAAAACAAAAACATTTGGGGTCCCTGAAAATGACACTTGCTTTATTGTATCCTAGTTTACAACGCTGTTTTCCCCACTCTTCTCTGGAAGCAGAGACAATTTTTATTCCCTTTCATATGCATGGGTGTAGTATATAGTTTATATTAAGTAATGAGTATTCACTGACTGAATAATAGACAAAAGGAATGAAAAATGTCCTGAACACAGCACAAAATTTCTTGCAGTAGGATCACTGATACTCTAAGTCACAGTCACCAAGACACTTGTGAAATGTATCTCCCTGCACCCTAGCCTGAATATTTTGAATCCGAATCTCTAGGACCGCAGCTTTGAATCTGCATTTTTAACAAGCTTCTCCTGAGATTCTTTTACATGCTAACATTTGAGAACCTATACAATAAATATAGTATGCACACCGGCCTTTAAATACATACATACATACATACATACATACATACCTTTTTATCCTTTTTATAAATAATTTCAACTGCCTGGACTTTATTTCCCCCATTTAAATAAATATTAAGATATTTAGTAATATTAAGATATTTATTAAAATGATCTTTAATAGCTGCACCATGTTCTTCTCAATATTAAAAGGGTTTTAGAGTCTGTCTGTGCCACAGAAGGGAGTGAGGTAAGGCTAACTACTTCAAATGAAGAATGAGAATTCTTTGGCTCTCAGCCCATATTGGTTTGGTTCTCCAGGGCACATGGTCCCTGCTTCTTGTTGACCGACTCCAAACAATATAGCAACTACTCTGACCCACTGGGCTCATGAAATACTAAACACTGATGCTTTCCAGACACCGGTTCTCTTTGTTCACCTCCTCTGTCAGACCTACTCAGTTTGTAGTCTGTTTTTCAGAGGCAGGTCAGGGAAGAATAAAGTAGGGTGATTTTGCAAAGCCAACATGTGTCATCCTGATACAACCCAATAGTCACAATGCCCCTGGGGATGGTATCCATCAGTTATGATGAATAGCCTAAAAACAGACAACCAAACCAAAGAATGAAACAGCTGCAGTGGAAGAAAGTCCAATCAATAATCTTGTTGTTGTTGTTGTTGTTGTTGTTGTTGTTGTTGTTCTTCTTCTTCTTCTTCTTCTTCTTCTTTTTCTTCTTCTTCTTCTTCTTCATCATCATCATCATCATCATCCTTGGTACTGGGGATTGAACCCAGGGGCATTCTACCTCTTAGCTACATCACCAGCCCTTTAAAAAAAAAAAAAACAGGGTCTCACTAAGTTGCAGAGGGCCTGGTTAAGTTGCTGAGGCTGGCCTCAAACCTGTGACCCTCCTGTCTCAGCCTCCCAAGTACTGGTGTTACAGGCGTATGCCACAGCACCGAGATAACCATTTATTTTTTCTGTTATTTTGAAGTTTGATTTGTTTTATACAAAGCAAAAAATCCATATTTATTGACTTTCTCCTTTATTTTAGTGCTTTCAAAGTGGAGACCACTATGCTATTCAGATATAATTTTACCCCGAATATTATGACACACAAAATTTGAAACATTTGTTAGAGAAAAATTTGAATACCCTTTCAGCCAACTTCAGGAAACAAATTACTATTTAAAATATTTTCACTTCTTAGGAAAGACCAATCTATAACATCTGTTTTTCTATAAAAACTACACCTTCAACAACTTTACAAAATATATTCTCTTTCTTATGATGCAAACACACCCACCCACAATACATTCTTGTTTTATTGCACCAGGTTTCTAAAGAGAAAAAAATACTTGATTCATGTAGAGGATATTTTGATTAGTATTATGAAGTCTATGAATAGATCAAAAACTATTTATATACAGATACAATGTCTTGGGCATTTTTGCATCCTTCATAGTATGTAATAGGGTCTAATAGAGAGTAGGATTTCAATGGTTCTTATTCTTAAAAAAATGAAATGCCATTCTAAAGCAATAATGATAGCTAATAGTAATTTTATTGTTAATAAATATTAGGCTTATCGATACGAGAGTTGTCCTTAGAACTTTACAGTTCTATGTATTTATAGCCCTTTGAGGATACTGCCTATTACCCCCCTTCTAAAGAGATCAGCCAAGAGAAGCTAAGTATCTTGGTCAAGGTCACACCACTAATAAGTGTTGAGTCAGAATCTGAACCCGGCAGACTGTCTCCAGAGCCAGTATTTTTATTTTCAACACTAAATGACTTACTCATTATTGTTTTAACAGAAAATTACAATGATCCATGTTTAACTGAAATGTAGATTCCTTCTGAAGTTAATGTCGAAAGCCCATTCCAGTACATTGTCCTGGCCTTCTCACTGTTAAAAGGTTCTTTGGTGCTTATTCGAAACAGATGCAAACACTTAAAACATCCATTCTCATTGTGTTTCCCTATGATTTGCTGGAATATGTCAGGTTGCCTCCAGGAGACCCATTTCTAAGTTACTGTCTGATTTCATTCGTCTTGCTGCTCCTTTGCAGATCTGCAACTTCATGGGTCTGTGAAAGCTGGCTAGTCAGAGGACTATTAGCATCTCTTGCCAACATTCTGTCTCTCTCAGTTGTAGAAAGCTTTAGGGCAGTTATGAGAAGAAACTGGGTGGGTTTTTCAAAGCACAATTTCTTTAACCAAACCTGTTGGCAAGATAGGATGACGGGCTAATGGTCGTGCAAAGTTTATTTTCACATACTTTTAACTCCAAGAATTATTCAGTGGGAATTACTTAAAAGCCTTTGCCTTTCAAATGTGTTGCTTTTCTTCTAAGTTACTGTTCTTCAGTAAACTTAAGATTCGGATGACCTTCCCTTTTCGCAGGTTTTGCTTTTTCACTCTTTATTTTTATTGCTTGCTCAACTCTTTTGATTGTTTAACTGTTGTATCTTATATTTTGCATGCAAAAAGACAATGGCAGGAAAATGTCACTATGAGCCCAGAGCACTGGCAATTCTATGCCTCTTGTCCCTGTGGATAGATTAATGACAGTATCATTTTAATGTGCTTTATTTCTCTCTATAGTAACAGGAATGATTTGGCAGGAGCGTGTTGGTTAATCACAGTTTCTGGTTAATAAAAATAAGATGTGTCATGGGTTTTAGAAAATCAAAGTTAATGAAAATATACTTTGCACCCATCAAAACATAATGTAACTCTTTTTTGATGATTGAAAAGGTCTTCAGAATCTTGCTTTATGTGACAGTTGCCTCCATGTTTATCAATTAAAATAGTATTTGGAAAATGTATAAGGGAACAATTAAAGAAGATATGCTTGGATTATACTTAGGTCTACTTAAATTATGTTTCTGAGTCATTTGGGCTTAGAATACGGAACATTCTCGCTCACAGTGAAGCCTCAGGCTACTTCCATCCCAGAGCTCCAAAACTACAGAAGAAATCTAGTGAAAACCACCTTCTTATAATGAAATCCTTCTGTTACTTTGGTACCTGTATCATTTAAATAATAACTATACCTTTTTATTTCATCATATATTTTGTACATTTGTGTCATTGTACATTGTCTCAAAATTTTCTGTTCATGTACTCCTTTTGGGCTGAGACTCCTCCCTACCATCCCTTCTCACCTGACTGGAATGGCAGCTCTGCAGTATCCCAACATGTTTTGTTAATTTCTGAGACAGGAATTATAATATTGTATTAATTGGGATGCTCTTGAAAGAGTTTAACGTGAGGTTGCTTATTTGTAGAGCTTAATATTCATCATTAAACGTAGTGTCGTAGCAGCTTTGGCTTTCTTGTGGCCCTTATGTTTGGTTTTATGTTGATGAGTTTCTGTCTGAGGGTTCTGTTGTTATTGTTGTTTCTCTGGTTTATTGTTATGGTATGGAGCAACATCTCATTTTTAAGGATGCTTATGACCTTGTTAAATAGCAGTCCAAAATTTGTGTAGCTTGTTTTGATTTTAACCAAAGTTACAGCTGCCTAGCTGTAAAGCAGTCAGTTTCTCTTATTATGACTAGTTCTTCAACTTGTACTGTTTTAAATTGCCTGCAATTAGCATATTTCAACCTTATTTTTAGGTTTAAATTGCAGTGTGAGAGTGTACTCTCCTCTTAGCTAATTAGTGCTATCAAGGAACAGTAGGTTACCTCATTAGTACCATGTGCATTTAATTAAAGAAGAGAAAATTGGAGTTAACCTCATAGTTAATATTTTCACAGAGTGCTACAATGCCAACACCTTCAATTGGAGTCACACCCCTGTGTATCTAATTATGCACTGGTGCCAAATAAGGTTAGCAAGGGTACTACAAGGCTGTTGACAAAATAATTTAGATGAAAACGTGTTTGTTGGATTCTGACAGTGAAATATAACTTGAACATTTTCCCTCAGTCCTCATCTGCCAGCATCAGGTGACATACTTCTTTAGAAGAAATAGAAGGGAGGTCTTTTGGAAGCCATTTTCCTGTCTGAATTAATGTCGCTCTTATCTTGAAGAAAACGGCATATACTCATGTAAAGCATATACAATCCGTTTCTTAAACAGAGCCCCTGAACTTCAGAGATGTATTTGAAAAGAATTATTTATAAGATGTAATATTTACATGCATCAAACCACTACAAATACTCCCTGACACCCTTACCACGTCCCTCCTTGCTTTTCTTCTTTCCTGGTATAGTTATAATTTCCCTTGTGTATCTTATGAATGGGGATCATCCTTTCATATCATACATGAAGTCTAAGGATGTGTTGTCACATGGTCTATTCAAATGCAGTGTAATCCTTTTGCCCTTCAGACAAAATCTTTGAAATGTCTAATGCTACTTAGGTAAAAAATGACATTCCATGTCATTTATCAATAAATAATCACTTTGCTTTTACAGATAAAAATGCAAACTATACGTTTGAGTATGGAGAGTAGTTTTCAGTGCAAATGGCAGAATTCAACAGGTTTTAACAGACGCTATGGAGTGTAGCTCCATAGTCTTAGGTATATTTTAATGGCAATAGTTGTCATATATTATTGCATAGCCAAGGCAGTTTAGTTAAAGAAATGATTGTGATTGTTCTCACCTTTCATGGCAAGGCAAGATTTATGTTTGTTGGTATTGGTTATAATTGACTTCAAGTCAGAGGTTAGCTTTGTCAAAATTAAGTGGAGATAGTTGAGTTTTAAGGACAAACAGCATCCCCAAATTGCTGTGCTGTTTAAATCTATAGGATTACTTATAAATATTGGCCATAATTCTAGTTTAGAAGTGGGAACCGAGGTTCCTAAGGCAGGATCATGATAGAAAATCAGTGAATTTTTTAGTCATTGGTTAATTCATTATGATTTGAATATTCAGCTTCACATCTGCTAAATCATTCCTATTTAAAAAAAAATCTATGCTAGTATTAATTGTGAGGCAAAGATGGAATAGTAGTTTCTATGTTGACCTACCAAGATAATAATCCTCCCCAAATAACTTTTTAAAATGATAATGTACATTATTAGCATAAGCCTTAAGACTGGAACAAAAGAAGCCAACTCCTGATTCTCTTTGTTTAATCTAGGAATTGCTTCCAGAAACAAAATTATGTGTCTGTGGCCACTCTTCTGGTGATGGGCATCCTCACAACACATTTGCAGTAAGTTACATTGGGCAATTAGAAATTCAGCTACTAAGCACGAGGCCATGGACCTGACCCCACTAAATAGACTACCGGTGGTTTTCCATAGCCAATCCGTGCCATGGAGGCAGATAATCAAGGGATGACTAATGTTAAGATACAGGCGTAATTAGTTGGTTTTCTGTTGCTTCTTGTGTTCTCACTTCAATTATGTTTCATTAAATATACAGTTCACAGTTTCCGTGTGTTGATGACATTAAAGTTCACCTGGATTATATGAATTTTGTAGCAGCCGTACACTTTTCTTGAACTTTTAGGGATAATTTGGTGAGAGTACTGATATGCAGAAAATAAATGAAGAGAGATTATGATTGATCCAATATATATTTTAGGCAAAAGTCGTCATCCCTCATTGTGTAAAGTTGCACAGAGGTATAACAGTGTGTGTGTGTGTGTATTCTCCCACTAGAGTATAACTTGTCACTTTGAACTATAATATTCAGTGAAAATTGCTTAGTGACCGAGTTCACATACCAGTTAGCCTTGGAAGTGAACAGTAATCCTGAAATGTCAGTTCCGGAATTTTTAAATAGAGCAACTTCATGTTTCTATTTAGCATGGATCCTAGCTATATTCTTAGGAAATCTCTAAATATGTAAAGTCTTGTGTTTGGTTTTTTTTTTTTTTTGCAGTGGAGGGCCTCACTAAGGAGAGAGAGAGAGAGAGAAAGAAAGAGAGACAGTGAGAGAGAGAGAGAGAGCTGAGGCTGGCCCCGAACCTGGATCCTCCGGTCTCTGCCTCCCAAAGTACTGGTATTACAAGCGTGCGCTACCACGCCTGGCTAAGTCGTGTATTTTAATATATAGAATTTCTACTTTTTTCCTCAAGAATCAGTGTACTTTTTTAGTTTCAATAAGGTAGATATTCCTAAACTGACCCACACAAATATATTTTAACTACCCTATACATAATTTTTCCTAATTATAATTGATAGAACACAACACATGATTCTTATAAACAAATAACCAATGGGGTTTTTTGTTTTGTTTTGTTTTGGGGTACTGGGGATTGAACCCAGGGGTATTCTACCTCTGAGCTATACCCCGAGCCCTATTTTATATTCTTTATTTTGAAACAGGGTCTCACTAATTTGTGAGGGTCTCACTAAGTAGCTGAGGCTGGCTACAAACCTGCGATCCTCCTGTCTCAGCGTCCTAAGTACTGGGATTACGAGCATGTGCCACCACGCCTGGCATCAGTGTTCTTAATGAAAAAGTAATATCTGATCCCATACCAGAATTTTAAAAAATATTTTTTCAACTTAAACAGTTGACAAATTAATATGGATTGTTATTTGTTAAAAATTACGAAACTTTTTAAAATATTAGCTGCTATGCAAAAATAAACTCAGAGGTAGAACAGTGATAACATATTTTACTATGGAAATAGTTAATGTCAAGGATTAGTAATAAGTTTGGTGTATGGAGGTTTTGTGATGATCTGGCTTGGGTCTTACTCATTTTCATCCTAATATGTTTGACTTTCCTGAGTTTTCATTATAGTAATATTTGGAAAACAATAGCAAAAATTAAAAAGTGGAGCTAAGTTTTGTTGAACCAATGTAACTAAATTGAAGTGAAAATCTAAAACAATCTGGATTTCTAGGCACTCTCTTTATAGCTTAAAGGAAAATAAATGGAAGGTAAACTTGAAACATAATCACATACCTTAATAAAGAAGAGTAATCCAAAAATACACTTGAAAAATAATACATTAATGCTAGGACCATATTCCTAATTGATACAGCTTTTTCCTAAAAGAATTTCAACGGAAAAAATTGTTTTCCTTAGACGAAAGCATGAGCCTGCTGAACTGCTCAGTGTTTGTTCCTTAACTAAAACTATTGCCACTTTTAAAAATTCTCTTTCTTCTGAAGAGAAATCTGTGGCATCAGATCTTTGTCTTTTCATGAACATATTTTCTGAATGAAAATGAGACACGGAGAAAGGGAGTAGCTCACCAGAGGCCATCTCATTCCTACAAGGGCAAGGCTAAGTTTATAGCCCAAGTTTGTGATCATCTGTGTTTTGATCTTTCCAAAGGTAGCCAAATTGTTCATGGCTGCCTTGAGTGCTGTGCTGAATAGGAATCTGAGTTCGTTGTGTGGGTCTGAGACTGCATTTAGTACCTCAGGTAGAGAAAGCATTGATGAGCGAGGGCTCTGGCCAGGGGGAGGAGGAACATGGTGGGGCACGGAGCAGACGCTGGCCATCCCTGCAGCTTGCCACACTTCATACTTCACATTAGTCACTGAGTGGCTTTACCAAAGGATACTTCTTGGCTTTACAACTCAAGGGAAACACTACTTAAATATGATTAAGTAGATGCTTATTTTCCTGTATTGATTACATTAGACATAAACTTTCTGCAAGCTAAAATGGCTATATAATGTGATTTAAAATCAAGAAGCAAACTAAAACAAACACCATCTATTATTCATAGTTGACAATTCCTATGTGATGGGCATGGCTCTCTTTTAATATTCATTAAATTTTAAAAGTATCAATATCCTGGAGTGGTTCTTTACTAAGTCAGGGTTACGGGTGGGCTAAAAGAAGGAAAGGTGCAGTATGGAATAGGGGAACCTAAAGCCAGCCACATTCCTTTATCATCTAGGAACTCACATCAATACTAAATCAATGTGAATCACTGTAATAATTCTCAGCTTCTAAGAGACCTTACCTAATGCCTAGCAAAGGTTTTATTTAATGTCATTCATATCATTTACATGGTTTTCCAGCTGTCACAAATAAAATGCCAACATTTTCACACATGCATTTCAAATTGGCAAATTAAATTAATTTTACTGTTTCCCACCCCCACTTCACTTAAAAAATAAGAATCCTTTAAGTTTATTAATGAGACTGAAATAAAGTGCCATAAATTGCAAGGGGGGGAGTCATACCAGATGTAGATTAAAGCTCAAATTACCTTTAAATAAATAAATAATATCACATAATTGATATTAAACAGATGTTGAAAGCGCTCCATCAAACCATCCTCTTTTATATATTAATTGTATTGAGTTGCCAGGTGTGGTGATGGATGCCTGTAATCCCACTACTTGGGAGGCTGAGAAAGGAGGATCACAAGTTGGAGGACAGACTCAGCAAACATGGTGAGATTCTCAGTAACCTAGCAAGGCCCTGTTTCAAAACAAAAAATAAAAAGGATTGGGCTATATCTCAGAGGTAGAATGCCCCTGGGTTCAATCCGCAGTACTACAAAGTAATAATAATAATAATAATAATAATAATAATTGTTTTGAATTATTAACAAAACATGCAATTCAAATATACTACAGAGGAATATTTTCTGGTGTTTTGGTTTATTAGTAACCATCAGACATTAGCCATCCTCTGAATATTGTACCTCTCTAATATCATATTGTTGAACAGTAGTGACATTATGTCCCCACTAATACAGTGTATTTATTGTGCCTCCACCAACTCATTGCAATACTGGGAAGTAATTGTACCCACTTAACATAGTCTGTACCTGAAAATTATAGTCTTAAATTCTGTCTGCCTGTTGTACCTACAAGAAATTTTTGGGATTCATAGGTTGTACCTTTAATATCTTAAGAATAATAATACCATTCTTATTATAACTTTGATTTCTCAAAAAGAACATTCGTTTCTGGTTTTAAATGACAAGAGTATGCGAGTAGGGGCACCTCATTGTGAGAAATTACTTTCCAAGTTTAAATTTTTCAAATTTAATCTTCAAATGATGTCTATTTTAACGCTAACCTGAAAAAAAATCTCCACTTATTTTACCTTTCTTTCACACTTTACTCCTAGGATACATGCTTTTCCTTTTTTGATGTCTATCCCTAAGATATCAAACAGTTTTAGAATGGCTTACTGTTAAGATCCTGAATGTCACAGTCTTTGGCTTCCCTACCACAAGACAGTAACCCAAGTTCACTTAGACTTCATGAATTGACCCTGCTGACACCTCATCTGCCCAGATAACCTCATTAACACCTCCCAGAAGATAATCTTATTGTGAGTCCTGCCCACAGGTTTTTACACCTAAATGAATATACTATGTTTCAGGGGAGCCTGCCTATTAGCGCTAAGTGCTGAGGCAATTACGTTGAATGCTTAGGGTTTTGTCTTTGGGGTCTTGTTTTTCATGCCTTTAGCATTGTACCAAATGAATCTTTTGATGAACAAAAATATGTTGGATCTATAAACTAAAAATGAAACTTGGCCGGCCTTGGCCCAGCTGGTTTATATCCCATTCACATTAAGTTACCTGAATCACATTAGATCTTCCTCCCTACAGGCCTTTTTCTCTATTGAGATTGCCTCCTGAATGGTTGGTTCATTTTGGCAGATGACTCTTAGCAACCTAGCAAGACCCTGTTTCAAAAAAAAATTTTTTTTAAAAAGGGCTGTGGGTGTAGTCTGGAGGTAGAATGCCCCTGGGTTTAATCCCCAATACAACAACACAACAAAATGATTATCTTCTCAACTGTATGTATCCAACTAGAGCACAGGAAGATACTACAGTCCGAACCTCTCTTCTTCCTTCCTGTTGGCAGAGAGTAACCAGAAGTTAAAGATAAATTACTATTTAGTAGTAGTGTTAAGTGTTTTAACTATCATGCTGAAGGCAATTAAGCAGAGAAATGATTCAATCTTTTTTTTTGAGCAGTCTTTTAAAACCTATGTTGCAAGATTTAATTCTTTGCATTGGGGTAAGGATATGTAGTGTAAACTTGAATTTATTATGAAGTAGTATATTAGATTCGTGACTTCCCCATGTTTAATTGTGAATAACTTTTATTGACTATTATGATGGTATTGACACTCTGATGCTTCAGTAAGAAATAAATCTTAAGATAATAAAATATTTCGAATGCTTATATTTCAGCTGATTTTGGTAAGGTTCTAAATATATAGTACAGTGACCATGTTTAGGGCTACTATTAAAAAATACCTCCAGATGCTTCATCTGAAATGGAATAAAGGTTTCTGTTTTTAAAGCCTTATCTGATATTCATATACAACTTATTGGTTAATCTTTTTCTTTCCTGGTGTAATTCAAGGTATTAGTAATCATTTTTACATAGCTCACTGGGTGGGGATGGTGCTCTCTGAGCTCCGTGTGTTCTAGAGACCTCTCCTGAGTGATTGCCTCTCACCTTCTATTTTATCACAATATTTGAGATTGCCATGGATTCTCTTGATGTTGACTCCAAGAAGGACCAGTGGCAGAGCTTTTTCAATGGAAGCTGCTCTTTGAAATTTATAATGAATAATTTACTCCCCTTGATGATTCTCCAAAGCATTAGTATGGCAGAAATCAGGGACTGATGAAAGGGATTATTTATTTAGTTATCTGGTTTTGTTGTTATTAATATATTTTTCATCAAATAAATTGATACACACACTAGAATATGGATGTGGCAATAATGTGAATTTATGGTGCCTATTACAACAGACTGTATTTTTCCTTTCGCATTTAAAGGTATTTGTAATGAGTTATTAGTAATAGTCTCTACACATATGAAAAATAATTTGCATTCACTCCTAACAGTTCACTCTATAGTTCTTACTTATTTCTAAACATCACTTAAGAAAATGTACATTCTGTGTTTACTACTTGTATTTCTGTTCCTTGTATATTTCCGTATCATCTTATTTTATTATAATAACCAAAAGATGCAGAAAACAAGTCATTTTGGGTTATCAATATTTATGACTTGTGCACACACACACACACACACACATAAATATATACACATATACATATCTAAATGATCAATTATATAAAGAATGTTCATGCATTTTTATTGAGCTCTATTTGCAATTCATTTCTATTTATTTGACTAAAGTTAAATTTTTTACATTTGTGATTTTCATTAGGCAAATGAATTGTTTGGAATGCTCAGGATTAATAAATGATGGAATCAACTTTTTATTACTGGCACAGTTCCTGTAGCAACAGATTTGCTTCAAAAATATTTCTAAATAACTGAATCTTTCATATAATGTCAATACATAGTGTCAGTTTAAGCAACACTTGATTTCATTAACCTTAAAACGTAAACCTGAAACTACATGCCAGACTTAAATCTGTAGTCAGTGGAGTTCACAAAGTTTACTGACACCAAAATTCTTTTAAACTGTGACCATGTCGTGTATCATACAACTTAGAGGAAATCACAGTGGTTTACTTTTGATTACTCATATTCCTCATCATAATGATAATAAACTTATGCAAAGAGGTTCACATTATTGATAAGGTAATAAAAAAAAGTATTGTATCAAGTTCAGGATTTCAAGTTGGAATTGTATCCATATTTAGCATCAAGGAACAGTTTGAAAATGCTCAGGCTCTCGCTGCCATGTTCCCACCCTCCTTTTCTTGGAGTCATGATTTTCACTCCAATGGACCTCCTCCTGCTCTCTCTTATGAAAGATTTTATGAGAAACGCTGGGTGTGGTGATGCACACCTGTATCCCAGTAATTGGGAGGCTGATACAGGAGAATTGTAGGTTCGAGGACAGCCTCAGCAATTTAGCAAGATCCTCAGCAACTTAGTGATGCCCTGTTTCAAAATTAAAAAGGCTTGGGGTATAGCTCAGAGGTAGAATGCCCCTGAGTTTAATACCCAGTACCTGGGAAAAAAAATAAGAAAGGTAATATGAGATATTTTGCAATATTGGCAGAAATAATATGCCTTTCAAATCCAGAGTGTACTGGTAAAAATACCACACACCAGACTACATAGCTTGTATATTTAATATTTTAAGAATAACACTATAATAATCTTATTTTTAGTTTAGAATTTTATATGTAAAACATTTAATCTGCCTTAAAACAGACAATAAAAGAATGAGAGTGACAGAATTTCATCTTAAGAGGTTATAGTGAGCTGGGCATGGTGACACACACATGTAATCCCCGTACTTGGGAGGCTGAAACAGGAGGATCACAGGTTTGAGACCAGCCTTAGCAACTTAGTGAGACTCTCAGCAACTTAGTGAGACCCTGTTTCAAAACAAAAACAAAAAGGGTTTGGGGTGTAGCTTGGAGGTAGAACACCCCTGGGTTCAATCCCAATACCACACAAAATAAAAATAAAAATAAAAATAAAATAGGTTACAGTGAAGAGAAAGCATCAAGCAAATATCTCAGATAAATTTTCATTATGTTAGCATAATTCACACATGATTGTGTAATTGTGGAGCACAGATCACTTTGATTTATTTACTTTTCATTAAATCCTTGAGGGGTACAGAATCAGTGTAAAGTGAGGGGATTCTGTGTCCAATGGCTTTAGCAGGAAGGTCGCCTGGCCAGAACCACGCCACCGTTTCCAGGGGCATGAGTTCCCTTTCCCCAGATTAACTTTAATTTTGTTTGGTTTGCAATCACATTCATTGTGTGTGTTTTGCTTTGTGCACATAAGCACATCTCTTGCCCAAGTAGTATTCAGTTTCACCTTTGGCATAAACACCTTCAAATTTAAGAAGAGCTGTGTGCCCCTTTTGGATCCGAAGACCCTGTTTATGGCCAGCAAAAATGGCTTTGTACCCCAATCTCCCAGACAGATTTGCCTTTCAGAATTCCTGTTCCCAGCAGGCCCCCACAGGCTCCAAGACGGCGGGAAAGAGAAAGGCCTCATGTCATCAAAATTTGATACTCAAGGGTTTAGGAACTTAAGGTTTCTAGAGCATCATATACATGTACCTAGTGAATATTTTTATGATACATAAATGAGATAAAGTAAAAATAAGGAAATACGAATGGCAAACCTACTGGTTTTCTTTTTCTTTTTTCTTTTATCTTGTTGTTTTTGTTTTTGTTTTTTGTTTTAATTGGGTATTGAATCCAGAGGTACTCTACCTCTGAGCTACATCCACAGTCATTATTCTTTTATTTTTCAAACAGGGTTTCACTAAGTTGCTGAAGCTGGCCATGAACCTGTGATCCTCCGGTCTCAGCCTCCCAAGTACTGGGATTACAGGTGTGCTCTACTGTTGTTTTATTCCTGTTTTGCATATAAGTTATACATCTTTTATATTCTCTTCTATTGATACTGGATTTTTTTTTAGAGGTCTACCCTTCTCTCTTTATAGATTCCCTGAATAGTCACTCTGCTGTTTTGGTACTACTCTGTTACTGTATTGGCAAAATAAACAGGGGAGGATGTCATAACTAACATACATTGTTATCCTATATGGATTGAAAGAATTATGGAGCTAATTCAACTTCTTTATTTTATAACTGAGAAAACAATATCAAGGAATTGAGGTGACTTCCTTATTATGGCTCTGTTATTCATCAGATTCAAGGGGAGCTACTAATGATCTAACAATTCTTTCATCTTGACATGTGCTTCATATATATTAATTTTGTGGGGTTGTGTAACTTAATTGTAGTTCTATATATGTGTCAGATAAGGACTTCTCTCAGTTCTTCAAAATGTTGCTAATCACATTTAGTTTAAGAAAAGATCTTGAAAGCCAGGTAGATTTCATGATCGTTTTTATTTGGCTACTTGTGCTTTGTTGAGGATACTTCTAAAGTTTCAATTAAATCTGTGAAATGGCTTTGTTTTCAAAGATCTTCCTTGATTCCATTGGAAATGTTCTAGAGTGAATGGTAAGATTCCAGACTTGATTTATTGTTTACATTATTTTATTAGGACTTCAGCTAGGGGGAAAATTTTATTTTTAAAGACATATAGGACATTCCAAGTTTAGTCCCCAATATATAAAGGCCTTTACAATCATTTTCTCTTTATTTAGACCACACACACACACACACACACACACACACACACACACACACACACAAAATTCCATTCTGTAGAGAGGACCAAAACTTGAGGACTTCCTTGGCTTTTCAGGTTGTCTGATTACTATCTGCCACATAAATATTATGTCTTATCAATTAAAGATAAGTGATTAGTGGGTCTCTCATGGTACCCTGATTTTGAAATACCAAGAAAACAAGGTAAGACATTATTTTGTCTGATATTGAAATGTGAGACATTTAATATGTGAAGCCTAGGATGAAGCTTGGATTGACCAGATAAAACACTAACTCCAGAGCATACAAGTTCTATCCTATAAAATATATTCACAACACTTGTAAATTGGTTACTTAAAGCTACAGAAATGAGTGCAAAATTATTTTATTGAGAAATTGTGGTTCTAGATAAGCCTACAAACTCTGGAATGATCAGTTTTACCATTGTTAATTAGCACATACAGTTTTGTTTTGTTATGGATCCCACAGGATAAATGACCACTCCTGTTCCTCTTTTTCTTAACCTGTACAGTCTATAGTGACTATTCAGTATCTGCTAAATAAAGCAACAACTTAAACCATGCAATCCTGTGCTGCCACACCCACTCCAAAAATGGGGCCCTTTTTTCTTTCTCAAACTTATGTACTATTATTTCATAAACAAAGTTTTGATCCTGATTGATCTATCTTATTTCTGTTCTCAAACATGCCATATTCCATTTTTGTAAACCCCTCAATAGCCTGCCTGCTTTCTTCTCTTTTATCAATTCTACTGGTTGTGCAAGGCCCAACTCAATTACTGTCCCACAAGTCTACCTTTTCACCAGTGCAGTCCACATTGATTAACCCTTCTTTTGGTCTTGTATTTAAAAACTTATCTATTTCACACTTTTGAAATTCTTTTTATGTAGGCCCCTAATACTCAGTTCCATTTAACTGATTTACTGAACATCAACTATGTATAACTCACAGTGCTAAGCAAACTTTTCAGTAAAATGTTAAGTAATCATCTACATGTGAGAAATTTAGACTATGAAGAGATGGGAAATACACAATTTAAGACTCGAAAGTCCATGAAAACTGTGAAGATTTAATCATTGTACTAGGAATTAGGGATAAGTAGATGAGGGAGGCTTATCTGAGGTGAAGTTTTAAAAAGAAGCATACTGGCATGCATAGTCTTTGCATATATAGCACCAAAATTTGAAAATTTGAAGACTTTATTTTAAGGACCTTAAAAATTCTATAAAATTCTGAACAAGGGAATAGATATTACATATCAAAACTATCCTATTTAAAGATATTCTGGGAGAAGTGCCTTAGGCCTGTAATTCCAGTACTTGGGAGGCTGAGACAGGAGAATTGCGGGTTAGAGATCAGCCTCAACAACTTAGCAAGACCCTTTTTCAAAATAAAAAATAAAAGCAATGGGGATGTAGCTCAGAGGTAGAATGCCCCTGAGCTCAATCCCCAGTACCAAAAAAAAAAAAAAGAGCCTTGGGAATATATCACCCACATCCATAGTTTACTTTAGGGTTCACTTTGGGTGTGGTGCATTCTATGGCTTTAGACAATGGTGTAATTACATGTTTCCACCATTAGAGTATCATATACAGTATTTTTACTGCCCTAAAAATCCTTTGTCCTCTGCCCATTTATCCTTTTCTCTTCTCTAAACCTTGACATCCACACTAGAAGAGGTAATTTAAAAGTTAAGAGTGGCCAGGCGTGGTGGCGCACGCTTGTAATCCCAGTACTTGGGAAGCTGAGACTAGAGGATTGGGGTTCATGGTCAGCTTCAGCTACTTAGTGAGGCCTCCGCAACTTAGTGAGACCCTGTTTCAAAGTAAAGAATAAAAAATAGGGCTGGGGGTGTAGCTTGGAGGTAGAATGTCCCTGGATTCAATCCCCTGTACCCCCCCCACACACACACACACACAAATAGTTAAGCGTGGTTAGCATCGTCACAGAAGGAAGTGTGGTTTTAAGATTATGGAATGAAACCGGAAAAAAGCCGTTAGGTTTAGCCAGAGTGTTTTCAACAGAATGTCCTCTATGGCAGTGGCTCGGATGGTACTGGAAAAGGTGCATGGAAATGATGGAGCAGTATGCACCAGTCCTTTGGGGGAAATTCTGATTGGGTGGAAGATAATGGAATTTTGGCTTGAGAGGAGGCAAACAGGAGGAAGGTCTAGGGAGGACGGGTGCCAATGGAAATAAGAGGATTAAAAATGCAAGAGGAAGAATCAGGAGTTGAAACAAGATCTGAAGCAAGAAGGAACAGAGGGCGATGGTGTCGCGGGTGCAGATGGAGGCCGTCCATTCTTAGAAGAAATAGAACCCACTTTCATCTCAACTGGGTAGAAATTTGAATATGAGCAAACTCACAGTTAGATTACTACCTCTTTTATATTATTTGCTAAATTTGTGTATACCTGTGACACCCCTTGTGCCCTTCTCTCCCAGGGACATGACATCCAAATTTGAACTTCATATCAACTTTTGGGAATTCCTAATTCCAGGACAAACCCTGTGAAAGAAGGGAAGGGTATGATTGTGGTTGTTAACATGTTCTAGATGTGTCAGCTTCACTCTTACCATATTCGCTATACTTGATGATATTATTAGCTAAAAGAATAGCTACTCATTAGAGTTAAAACTTAGCGACTATTTTCTCATAAAAGCCTCTAATAACACAGTCACGATGTGTTTCCTTTCCCTCCGACAGCTAAGATGGATTAGTATAAATCCAAAGAACATTAATTATTTTATGAAACATTTAAATACATTAAGATTGTGAACTTTTAAAGTAATTGGTTAATTTTTGGTAATTAATAAAAGTTTTCACTTTTGATAAGAAAAAAGTTTTAGTGAGAGCAGAACATGTAACAGGAATGAAATATTTGCAGAAATATTATGATCGTCTCCTTTTCATTGTATTGTCAGTTTTAAATTGTGAGAGCAACCCAATGAACCAACCAATGAAACTGTCCTAACACATACGTTTAACTGCTTAAATCTGCATTTAGTAACATTCAGTCTGCGTATGAAGCTGGGACAAGGTAACATCCTTAAACGAAAAGCTTTCCCTTCCTTGTATTTAGAATTTTTTTTTTTTTTTTTGCGGTACTGGGAATTGAACCCAGGGACATTCTACCTCCGAGCTACACCCCCAGCCCTATTTTTTATTCTTTATTTTGAAACAGGGTCTCACTAAGTTGCAGAGGGCCTCACTAAGTAGCTGAGATTGGCCGCGAACCTGCAATCCTCTTGTCTCAGCCTCCCAAGTACTGGGATTACAAGCGTGCACCACCATGCCCAGCGTATTTAGAAAATTGGATCTGAAATGTAAGGAAAACAAAAACAAACGATGACCGGTTCAGATAGGGATCTTGCCCTTGGAGTCCACAGTTGAGAAACTTTCCTGCGTCCTCCTGACTTCCCTGAACAGATTATCACTTCTGAGCCCCACACACACCTTTCCCACCACACCCAGCCACGTTTCCATTGTATTGTGACCAGGTAATTGTCCGAGAGCCACCCCTGGGATTCATTCTCAACCTTCTCCCTGTCAATCTGCACTTCTCCACCTGTCCCAGGGAATGGCCTAAAAATCTATATTTATTTTAAGTTGGATGGCCGAAAATAATCATTAGAAAAATAGTTCACTGCTCACAGCAGATAAATAGTTCTGCTTCACAAAGTGGACCTTAAATAGTAGAATTCCAGAAACTGGTGGCTCACACTTGGGAGTATATGCTTCCAAATATTTCTGTGTCCTTTGAGCCAATAGTTCCTACATAATTTTTACTGACAATAATTCATTTTAACATCCTGGTCAGAGCCTTTTCCTTTTTATTTCTTTCCCATTTACTTCCTAACCGAGTTTGTTGAAGCTTTCCAAACTGGACTAAATCGTTTTTCTGTTTTGCCTTTCACAAGGGTTTTGGTCAAAGCATTGATGGCTTCAAGCTCTTGTGAGGCAAAGCGCACACGGTCGTCACTCTGGCAGAAGTCCACTCTTTGAGGTGTCACAGTCCTTTACAGTCATATTTACTATACCCATTCCTACCTAGTTTTTCTCTCAAGGAAACAGCATAACTGAAAATTAAAATAACTCACCTGGGGTCACGGTTCAGGAACTGATTAAGCCAAGATACAAACTCAGATCGCTCTGACTCCAGCCTGTGCCCCTTACCTCACATCACCTACAGCCTTTTTCTGATTTTGTTTTACTCCGCCACAAACATCACTTAACAGAAAATTCTCTCCTCACATTAGAACAATGCTTGACTATTCGAATGATTTTAGTTTCCTTGAACACCTTGACGTTGCCATTCTCTGCCGTCTAAGAACCAAGGATTTTTTTTCCAGCTCCCCTACTTCAAACAAGAACACAAGAAAGGCTTTGACAATTACTAGGCAATGCTCCAATTCCTGCTTTCAAATATTTGATGATTAAAAAAATAAAAGTCGCGACCAAAACTGCCTATATTTTTCCTATCGGTTTATATTTCCTTGTCTTTCTTGAACCAACACTTTACTCTCATTAAATTGTCTTTTCTGTTTGACAGTCTAAACACTTATTTGGCATTCTTGAGTTTATGCTATTTTTCTAAAATCTCCTCCTCCTGCCATGTGTCTTGTTAACTCCCTATTTTTAACTAGCTCTCAAAAATAATCAAATATTCACTCTGCCCTAAATATGTCTACTCCTTTTCCACCCCTGGCTTTCGCCTGCTTCCTCCCTGCTACCCAAAGTGGTAAATTCATCGAGTCCCCCTCATGTGCTGCCGAAGATGTTTTCATCTTGCTATGGTAACATCTGTATGGAAGGAAAGCCACCCCACCTTTTCCTATTTGCTTCGCTTGGTTATGATTACTTTGGGGCATATTATCTCACTATTTCGTACTATCTAATGAGAAATACACACAAACGTTTCTAGCACAACGTCTGGCTCATAGTAGGTACTTTAAAAAGCATTATTTCAGCCCGGCATGGTGGCACTGGCTTGTAATCCCAGTACTTGGGGAGGCCGAGTCAGGATTGCAGGTTTGAGGACTGCCTCAGCAAATAGTGAGACTCTCATTAACCTAGTAAGGCCCTATTTCAAAATAAAAATAGAACTGGGAGCATATTTTGGAGGTAGAATGCCCCTGGATTTAAGCCCCAGTGCCTCAAAAAACAAACAAAAAAGCAATCTTTCATTTTGCTTCTGTGGAATTTTGTTTTCTCTTGTCACTCATAATACTAATCTAAATATCTATTTGTAGAATCAGGAGGGAAGTACAGATCTGAGTAAGAATTTAATGGTAAACAATATCCAAAACTTTGTTTGTTCCATGTATCAGGCAAATAGTGGGTTTTGTTTTTCTGTCTGACAAAGAAAAAAGTGTCAAGTATGTAAAGATTTTTGGATATAAGACATCAAAGAATAGACAGAGTTTTTAATAAGGTGGCCAGTCATTTAAATTTAAAGTATGTTCCAAACTTTTGTAGCTGTTGAGGACACGTTTTTCTGAGTCTCACCCTAAACTTACAGATTTATTATTTTCAATGAAAAGGTCAGAAAATCCGTATTTCTACCAAGTGCTACAGGTGATTTATGATTAGTCAAGATTAGGAAATATTTTTCCTGAGCCTCTCTATACAAAGTGCATTTGTGAGCCATCCTAAGTCTCCTGGGAATTTATTAGAAATGCAGAATCTTGAGCCCCACTATGGAAGTACTGAATTGTATTCTGCATTTAAACAAGATTCTCAGTTAATTTATATGCTTTTTAAAGTGTAAGAAAATACTGTTGTTAATCACATCTATTAAAAAATAAAAATTCTAATTTGTTATTTTAAAGTGTGGGTGTGGGTAGGTGTGTATCTTAATGTGCTGTATGATAGTATATAAATGCATTTATAATTTAAATAAATATTTCAGATATTTATGGTTTAATGTAATAATTAGAAGTCTGAGGAAAACACAACTTTATGTTCCGTGGTTATATTTATCACAATTTTAAACCATTTAGCTGTTTATGTGCATGGGGGGGGACGAAATTGTCTGCACAAACCAACCATGTTAAGTGAATTCAATTTAAAAGTAAAATAATTTCAATAATATATATTTGGAGTTTTGCCTGAAAAATACAGCTGACTTGCTTGACTGAATTTTTTGCCTGGTAACTCATAAATAGCAGACAGACACAATAATTGAAGTGAAGACTGCCTACTTAATATGAAGTTAAAAAATAAAAAAGAAAGCTCTATATCACTTAGTCTCTGATATGTCCTATAAGTATTTTAGGAGTAAAAAGATTATTCATGGGATATAGAGAGGATAAAAAGATTTACTATAATGTGAGTTATTGGAAGTATTTTTAGTGGTGTTTACTCTTCTATTAAGATTCCATTTATAAATACCTTATTACCATTTGTTAAATTAAATGACACTTTATGGAAATCTTGATGACTTTAATTTGTGCATTAAATATGCACATATATTTTAACAATATTTGCATCTTATAATACATTTAATATTGCCTTGCGATAGTGCTACTGCCTAAACATTTCTTTGGTTTCATTTAATTTTTATAAATTTATTCATTTTTAAAAATAAATAAAGTGCTTCCAAATATTACATTAACTTAAATTGTTTCTATTTCTTAATTCTGAAATGATAATATGTATCAGTATTTGATTGGGTGCATTTCTACTTTAGCTGAGATTTTCATAGAGAGCTTTCTCTCAAAACAGTCATTTGAAATATATCGAGATATCAAAGAGTAGTTCATATGATTGTTTTTCATTTAATGCTTAAATGTGTTCTAATAGCCTTGCTTACTGTAAAGAATAGCACAAAATATCTTGCTATTGTAATGCTCTTATAAAACGTACTTCATACTAGTAAAGGCAGTTTTACTAACAAAGTACTACTAATAGTAAGAACTAAACAACTATTTCTGTTTAAAGCTCAGTTAGTATGTACTCATTATTTAACTTTCCTTATTAAGTTCCAACTGTAACTCTTTGAATGAACCAAATTTAAATCCATACTGTCATTATAATTCGTAAATTTGGAAAATTGTGACTCAATTAAGATTATACTATTCCTGTTATTAGTGTTTTCAAGAGTATGTGAATAAAATACCTTGAGGAAAGGCAGATAAGAATACAGACTATTTCCTAAACCTGTATAGGAGACCATTGTCTCACGAGTTATCCAATAGTTTCTAGAAGTTCACATCAGCTGCTAAAAATGAGTGTACATTAAATCCACCATTTTTTTTTATAATGGGGATGGAACCCAGGGGCATTCTACCTCCAAGCTATACCCCCAGTCCTATTTTTTATTCTTTATTTTGAAACAGGGTCTCATTAAGTTGCAGAGGGCCTCACTAAGTAGCTGAGGCTGACCAAGAACCTGTGATCCTCCCATCTCCACCTCCCAAGTACTGGGATTACAAGCATGCGCCACCACGTCCGGCTTTAAATCCACCTTTCTTAGTGCTTTATTGATGATTCTGAGATTCTCACTTCATTTTAAAGGTCTGTTAATATTTATTTTAAGCCCAATCAGTTTTTTAACTACTTAGTTCCAGCCCCATTGTTGAATTCGTTTTTTTAATTACTTTAAAGAAATGAAATAATGCCTGCAAAAACATTCAAAAAGTGTATATGAAATAGCCCAAAATAATAAGAAGTGGCTCTTCTCCTCCACCCCCAGAAGATGACACCTTTTATAATCTGCATCATTTTAGGACTCTCAAAAATGGAAAATAAAATACTCACTGCCCTCAAGAAACTTACAATTCGTATTTTCCTCATAACTATTGCTTTTTGGTATCTGAGGAAATTGCTTTCCTGGTAGCATTCAACAATAAATTGGTGGTTACTGCTTTAGATTTGTCTTTAGAAAAATATCTAAGCAGCCAGGTGTGGTGGTGCACTCCTGTAATCCCTGTACTTGGGAGGCTGAGACAGGAGGATGGCGGGTTTGCAGCCAGCCACAGCTACTTAGCAAGGAGATGTTCAGCAACTTAGGAAGACTTTGTTTCAAAATAAAAAAATTAATAAATAAAAAATAGAAAGGGCTGGGGATAGAGCTTGGAGGTAGATGCCCCTGGGTTCAATTGAAGAAGGAAGAGCCTGGTGTGGTGGAGCAGGCTTGTGATCCCAGTCCTTGGGAGGCTGAGACATAAGAATCCCACCTTCGTGATTCTACTAAATGAGGCCACAGCTACTTAGTGAGGCCTTCCGCAACTTAGTGAGACCCTGTTTCAAAATAAAGAATAAAAAATAGGGCTGGGGTGTAGCTCAGAGGTAGAATGCCCCTGGGTTCAATCCCCAGTTCCGGAAAAAAAAAAAAAAGAAGGAAGGGAGAGAGGGGGAGGGGAAGGAAGGGGAGAAAAAGAAAAGAAAGACACCCAAAAATATTTAATATACACTTGTTGATGTGCCAGTTCATGAACTGAAAAGGGCCCTGAAGATGTTTCTGAGATGTGTGTGTGCATGTGTGTGTGCGTGTGTGTGTGTGTGTGCTTCTATTGGTGCATTGTAATTATACATCATAATGAGAGTCAAAGTGATACAAACATCATCATAGGTTCTATTTCCCTCCATAACCCACCTCACTTCCCCTCCTCCCTCCAAGATGTTTCTTGGTCATTTTGCTATCTCTACACGCACTCTTAAAAATAAGCTGAATTCAAGCAGTGACTTCCCCGACCCCCACTTACAGATTGTTTTTGCTGAATTCCTACAGTATTTATTATATGAAACATACCGCTTCTGTTTCTTGATTTATCAACTGCAGATAGAAAATGACCCCCTGCTATAAAAAGATGCGAGATTCAGTAATTTTTCACTACCACCCATTTTTGCTAATTCTGTTATTTTTCAATTCTTATAATGGTTCTCTTTATTACTCAAATAATAGACTTAAATTTCTATTTTTTATATCTATTGATGTTCTGCTATAAGTGATAACTGTTTAACAAAAAAATAACAGCTAGCAGGCTGTTTTTATTTTATGGAGCCACTAAAATCTTTGTGAAGATACAAATTAGAAGATTCTTAAAGCTTTCCTGTGTTCCTTGTATTATCTTGCTTCATCTCTTACCACTCATTATTTTACTGGGGTTTTTCTTAAGTTTCATTCTTTTTTATACTGTTGACTTTCTGCAAATATCTAATGTTTTTGGTTGTTGGTTCCATAAATGAATGAAGATGGTTTAATAATAGGATTAATAGCTGGGGTAAATATACTGTGTGGTTGTGTGGGTTTCTTTCAACGATAGCTTCTCCCTTAAACTGGAATGTGTTGACAGACAGACTTTACATTAGGTCTTCACTTTCAGACTGCGCACACCACGTTACCACCAGAGCCCAGACAATACCACTGCTCCAGTGTGACCGACAAGGTGAAAACCTGTAGTGGAGCTGGGAGTTAGCTCTAAAGGGTCTCTGCTTATCCTTCGAATTCCTCCACCCATGTTGGGTGCTTTCTCCAGACACATGGTTTGTTTTCTTAGACTAATAATGCACTTCTCAGACTTTATCCTGGGGGCAAAAGCCATTCTGGGAGAAAGCATGCTCCATTACCTGGACAGGGTGTTGGGAGGAGTGGGTATTTCACCAGCCTGCCCGTCCTCAATAGTAGATTTTAATTAATTCCCTTGGCGACTGTACTGTGGCCCACCTTTGCCCTGCGTGTTCCCTGGGAAGTAAGAGCTTACTACTAGTATTTTAGGCTGCACTTTTTCCATACTCTTTTGATTGTCAATCTAGGCCCTTTCATCTCACTTTCTACCCAATTTCTCAAGCTTTCTGGTCCTCTACTAGTCGTCGTCATCGTCTTCTTCTTCTTCTTCTTCTTCCTCTTCCTCTTTCCCAGCACTGGTATAATTGTATTATTATTAAATATACTTTTTAATGGTGCATTGTAATTATACATCATAATGAGGTTCAGAGTGATAGGAACACACATGCACACAGCACTTGGTGTGTTTCCCTTCCCTCCAGATCCCTGCCCACTCCCTTCCCTTCCCCATACATGTTATTGAGATCAGTATTGATAGTTTTGTAAATGTACGTAGCATTATTTCAACTGTTGCCTTCATCTGGTCGGTCTCCTCCCTCCGCTAAACTGCTTCCATCACTCCATTGGAGTCTCTGTTCCTTTGTCTGAAGTCCCTTTTGTTTCCCATTTTCTCTCTAGCTTCTGCATATGAGAGAAAACATACAACTGTTCACTCTCTGAGACTGGCTAATCTCACTTAGCATGATACTGTCTAGTTCCATCCATTTTCTTGTAAATGACAGAATTTTGTTCTTCTTTAGGCTGAGTAAAATTCTATTGTGTGTATCCAGTTAGAATGGCAATCATCAAGAATACAAACAACAATAAATGCTGGCAAAGATGTGGGGAAATAGGAACACTTATACGCTGTTGGTGGGATTGCAAATTAGCACAGCTGCTATAGAGATCAGTGTGGGGGTTTCTCAGAAGACTGGGAATAGAACCACCATATGACCCAGCTGTACCACTCCTGGGTATTTTTCCAAAGGAATTAAAGTCAGAATATTATAGTGATAAGTGTATATCCATGTTTATAGCAGCACAATTTACAATAGCCAAATTATGGAGCTAGCCTAGATGTCCATCAACAGATGAATGGATTACTTTTATCATTTTTAAAAGAAAGATAAGGATGATAGACTTGGGTGCTTATTCCATTCTCCTAAACCTAAAGTGGATAGTTCTTTTGAAATAAAACATTGTAGCTAGGCATGGTGGCACATACCTGTAATCCCAGTACTTGGGAGGCTGAGACAGGAGGATCACAGGTTCAAGGACAGCCTCAGTAACTCAGCGAGGCCCTCACCAACTTAGTATGACCCTGTTTCAAAATTTAAAAAAATAATAATAAAATAGGTCTTAGGGTGTGTCTTAGAGGTAAAAAGCCCCTGGGTTCAACCCCAGTACCAAAAAACAAACCACTGTACTAACATCAGCAATAAAAATTCATGATTGCCTACTATGTACATGCATGTCCATGTTACAAAATGCAATTTAATGGGCTCTGAGGCCACATTCCCCTCCCTAAAGAGTGCGCTGTGGCTTACAGACTTGCAAATTCCCTTCTAGAGCATAAATTTTTGCTTCATATTCATTCAATTCACTTAATTCAGGTAGTTTTGATTCCTATCAAAAACAATTTGAGTAATTTTTTTCTTCCGTAATATTTAGAATATAACCCAAAGAAATGCTGCCTATGAGTGAATCTATGATGCAGATTTAAAGCCATGATCTTGGCCAAATATTAGAAAGAAGAGCCCTGCCATTTTAATGTGTACCTGAGCAAACCGTGTAGCCTGTGTTTCTTGAGCCTGGCTCTCCAAACTGTGGATCACCGACCAGAAAGCCTCTCACAGGATTAGACTGCTGCTGGTTTTCTCAGGCTGCCTGCAGGCTGCCTAAGGGGCCCGGTATTAACTTTGCAGGCATGTTCCTAAGGGAAGGCTCTGGTAACTGAGACAGACCCTACTGTGACACTTCTCATATGCAGATATATGCAGAGAAGTGTTAGAGCCATTTATGACCTTTGAGGCCCCTCATGCTCTGAAATCCTTATGCAATAGAATATAGCGTATTTCACAATAGAATTCTATTGGACAATAGACTGTTATCATATTCTAGAATATGGTAAGGGCTAGTATCCGTGTTTGACTGAGAAAGATGATGGCGAATGAATATAGGGAGACGTAGATAAAGAAGAGGCCTGTGTGTTCTCTTTTTGTCCATGCAGGATATGCCCAGTTGGACAAATGACTAAGGTATAATTTTTTGTTGTTTTTTAATAAAGGGTAAAATGATTATACTATGTCCTTTTTCTAGGGAACTCATAGACTCAGAAATCTCTGTAACCAAAACAACTTTAAAGTTAGTTTAGTACTCTCCTTTTTCCAAAATTGTGTTACTGTGCCTTTTCTCAAAATACTTTTTATAGCCAGGCGTGGTGGCACACGCTTGTAATCTCAGTACTTGGGAGACTGAGACAAGAGGATCACAGGTTTGCGGCCAGCCTCAGCTACTTAGTGAGGCCTTCCGCACTTCTTAGTGAGACCCTGTTTCAAAATAAAGAATAAAAAATCGGGCTGGGGGTGTAGCCCGGAGATAGAATGCCCCTGGGCTCCATCCTCAATACTGCCAAAAAAAAAAATCCTTTTTATGCTCAGTCCAGCCCAGTAACCATCTTCTTCCCAGACATCCCAGTGATACCCTGAAAGTTCTCCTTTAAACCCAACATTTTCCAGACTTAAATAGAGCAAGTTAAATTCCAGTTAACTCTAAATGAGCCAGATAGTGACACTGATTACCTGGACTACTATGTAGCCCATACACCCAAATTAGCTAACATAAGTAGGTTTTTAAGTTCTTGATTCACTGAATTTTTACTCTTTTCCTATTATTTTGTACTTACCAATCCAGTTAGCCCTGGAACGTTTTTCTAAACTTCGGGACAAAGTTTCTTTGGAGATTATTTCTATCTGGTCATTGTTAAATCGGGTTTAGTAACAGTGCTATCGTTTCTAGTAATAGAGGTACAGAAAGTTTGAGAAAACCTATGATGGTAACTTTTGTGTTTAATTACCTTGCGGTGAACTATGTTCAGTTATAGTTTGGGTGGAAGTTACACGGGGGTCTTTTTGAGAGCATGGTGTCTGATGAGGGGCCATCTGGGACTCTGATTCTGCTCACGCGTCTGCCATGTGCTGTGTATGACTTCAGGGAAGGCGTTTCTCTATATTAGTTAGCTTTTCATAGCTGTGACCAAGATACCTGATGAGAACAACTTCGAGGAGGACAGGTAGGCTCTGCTCACTGTCTGCATGGTCAGCTGGCTCCAAGGCAAAGGAAAGCTGCTCAGCTCATGGTAGCCGGGAAGCAGAGAGAGAGCGGAAGGACCAAGGACAGATAAAGTTCCCAAGGCCACACCCCCATGATCTACCTCCTCCAGCCATGTGCCATCTGCCCACAGATGACACCCAGTAAATCCCTTACAATTATTAATCCATCGATGGATTTATCCACTGATGAGATCAGGGCCCAGGTCCAGTTATTTCACTCGGAGCATGTTTACGTTGCCAATACACGCGTCTATAATATGGGGAAACATTCCTGATCTCTGTCACAGCACTGTGGACTGTGGTCCCGGAAGCTACGTAGAGGCTGTTGCCTTGATGACTGCTATGGGCTTTTCTTTCACAGCTGACAAGTTGCTTAGGAGGCCATGTGTTCTCTCTGTATTCTCTGTAGCCCTGTTCATAGAATGTTCTACAGTGATAGGCATCTCACATCAGCTCCATCACCAGAGGATGGCTACTGACCACTTGAATTATGACCAGTGTGACTGAGGAACTTTTGTGCTTTTATTTAATTTGAACTTTTTGAACTTAAAATTTAAACCTGTGTGTGTGTGTGTGTGAGAGAGAGAGAGAGAGAGAGAGAGAGAGAGAGAGAGACTTTATTGAACTATTGAGAAGATAATAACTGAGATGCACTGAGTATGGTGGTGCATGCCTATAATCCCAGTACTTGGGAGGCTGAGACAGGAAGATTGCAGGTTCAAGGCCAGCCAGTCTCAGCAACTTCCCAAAACCCCTCAGCAACTCAGTAAGATCCTGTTTCATAATAAAAATAAATAAATACAAGGCCGGGCATGGTGGCGCACGCTTGTAATCCCAGTACTTGGGAAACTGAGACAGGAGGATCGCAGGTTCGCGGTTAGCCTCAGCAACTTAGTGAGGCCCTCTGTAACTTAGTGAGACCCTGTCTCAAAATAAAGAATAAAAAATAGGGTTAGGGGTGTAGCTCGGAGGTAAAATGCCCCTGGGTTCCATCCCCAGCACCACAATACATACATACATACATACATACATACATACATACATACAAAGGGCTGGGGGTTCACTCAGAGGTAGAATGCCCCTGAGTTCAATCCTCAGTACCAAAAAAAAAAAAGAATAACTGAGATGCTATTGTGGCATTTCTTCAATACATGTATAAGCATAAATAGAATTACTGTGAGATTTGAGTGAGATAAGCTAGGTGATAAAATGTTCCCCTACATTTAAAAAATACTTTTTCCACATTTAAGGTATGATTACATGAAATAGAACTTCTACTTTTTTGTGGTATTCTTGGTAGAGAAATTATTTAGAGACATTTAAAAATAATGTTCATATATATTATTCTTATCAGTTTTATTTTTTACTTTATTATTGTGAATTGCTATTGAGCTTTTCTCTGTCACTAGGGTGTTGTATTCCTTAATCCGATTTTAAATGAAATACGTACCCTAAGAAATAAACATTCCCACAAACATAACTTTTACTTAGGTGACTTTTTTTAAGCAGATACAAATGGCCGTTCTGCATTTGCATCCCCCTCTTTGTCTCTCGTGGGATACCATCACTGCCCATGTCTATTGAACCTATCATGTCCTATTTTCTTTGCTGATCTATTTTAATCCAAATCTGTAAATATTGCCCTCCTGCTTGATTAGCCTTTCTTCTCTACATTTACTTTCAGGTAATGTAATAGTCTGTAACTACCTTTAACCTGTCCCTTTAGACTATTAAGAATTCTACACTTAAGGCTATATTGTTTTAGAACAATGAATATTACAATAATAAAATTACAAGTAACATATCGAAGAAGATGAAAGTAACGCCACCTTCTATTATGTTAAAAATTGACGTCTTTTGACACCGGTTTCGTATTTCTGTGACTGTCCATTCACCTCAAGTGGTTTCTTCAAATAATGAGTTAGCTCTTATCTTTCAATGCCACAGATTGAGGCACCGTGCAAGTTCATCTTTGTGGGCTGAGTGATAAAGCATTTGAGGGTCGTCTGAACTATCCTTTGTTTTTTATTATCTTTAGTTTTGTTCACTTGGTTATAAATATCATCTTCATCCAGTTCCTTGCACACTATTTTAATAAATTCTGTGTAGTTCAAATATTGGATGTTACAAATCATAGAGTTGAATTGTTTTTGCTTTGGTTTTATTTCCAGTTAAAAGTAAGTGTTATAGAGTATACCATGCAGTTTTTAAAAATAATAATTTTATTAGTGCATTTCAATTGTACATCATAGTGTGGTTCAGTGTGATACAAACAATAGACACTTCCCAAAAGAAGAAATACAGTCAGCCAATAAATATATGAAAAATGTTCACTATCACTAAAAATTGGGGACATACAAACCATGAGGTTTTCAAGTTAAATGATGTCAAATACTTTTTCAAGAAAGGTGTATGCATCTTTTTCAAACTTCATTCTTAAAAATGTGGAAAATTAGATGGGTGTGATGTCACACTCCTGTCATCTCAGTACTTCAGAGAATGAGATCAGAAGATCACAGGTTCAGGCCGGGCGTGGTGGCTCACACTTGTAATCCCAGTACTTTGGGAGGCAGAGACCGGAGGATCCGGGTTCGCGGCCAGCCTCAGCGCTCTCTCTCTCTCTCTCTCTCTCTCTCTCTCCTTAGTGAGGCCCTCCGCAACTTTGTGAGACCCGGTTTCAAAATAAAGTATAAAAAATAGGGCCGGGGGTGTAGCGCGGAGGAAGAACACCC